>VOQK01011049.1:12870-33990 GCA_015052645.1 Benitochromis conjunctus | reverse complement strand
ATCCTGACTTTAGCTTCCAAGCCTCTCACACTCAGGTTGTATTTATAGCACAATTACCTCAAAGGGAAAGCACATTAATTAGTTTAAAAATAGCCAGTTGAGTTAGCTTACATAGACAACAGCATTTTTTTGCATTTCTGAACATGTAAATATGAAACTGAAAGCAGGAGAAAGCCTCCAGACACCACCTATTACATATCCCAACACATCAACTTTGACTCCAATTTATTTCAACACTGCACTCAAGTCTAAAAAATGCAAGAGGAGCGTTAGGAAAGGCTGAAGGTGAGCTGCTGGAGTACTTCATTTAGGAGATCAACAGTTTTGATCATGATAAATCACTGCAAATCACTGCATTCTCCAGGTTCAAACAAGGGAGTTGGTGGTCATTTGGATCATAACTTCATCCGTTCTATATGGAAACGGGCCTGAAAGGGATGTTAATGAGCTGTTTGAGACATGTGCCAAGGAAGGAAAGATACCCCAACCATTTAATCTAATACTGCTGCCTGCAGTGAGCCAATGCTGGGCAGCACATCATGTTCAGTAAAAGCTCCCATTAAACTAAATCACTACGACTTCCAACAGATTTAACTGTCTAACTGTTTAAGGGATATTTCACAAAAGGAAATCAACAGAGTTATTTTCCTTGCAGTCTAAGACTTCACAAATTTAGAGTATTTACCTGCAGCTCCAATGGAGCTATACACACAGTATATTTACAAGGATCTGCTGTAGCCATGGCTGTCGATGCTGCGCTCAGAGAGAACTGAAGCTTCTCCCCAACCACACAGCAGGAAGCGGCCTGTTGGGAGGACAAAGTGAGGCATTAGTTTCATGTAAAACTCCAGAGAATCCTGGAGCTAAGGCAGTGACAGCATTTGCATGCTACTCATGTGGCTATACCATGTCATTTGAATGCAATTCAAATAGAAAGGAAGCCCAGAATTTTCACTGAACTAAAAGGTGCTGTATGCATGTGTGATGCTTCATTGATAATACATTCATGTGGTTTACTTTAAACCAGAATTATTGCCCTGCAGTTATAAGTTCGCATCAACCAGTCAAGCTGAAGTTTACATGTCTGTCCAAATTTGTGCAATTCTCCACATTAATATCTAACAAAGTATGACCACACCATCTCCCCTTCTGCTCCTGACCTATGAGGTTTAAATATGACCAACGTGTGCTTCTGCAAATCATCCTAAAATATCTTTTTACATCCATCCATCCATCCATCTTCCTAAAAACTCATTCAAATCAGGTTTAAGATTTGTCCAGAGCATATCCCAGCTGTCTTTCAGTGAGAACCAGGGTACGCCCTGGACAAGTCACCATATCCAATCCGAGCAAGTGCACGCAAATGCTACACAGAAAAGCTTCTGTGTGCTTTGTGACGTGACCTTTGACTATCAAAATCAAATTAGTTAATTGTTAAGTCGAGGTTAGAGGATAAAGGTAAGACAAGACAAACCAGAAGTATAATCTCAGCAGCAGTAGCCAGTGATGGGCAGAAGTCCCAGTTAAACCAGAGCAACGTGCCAACACACTGACTTTGCATAAAACTGACCTAAAAGTCACATTTGCTTCAAGACAAAGGCATCATGAAGTATAATTATCTGTAAGCGTAATAAATCATCTCTAGTCGAAAGAATAACATGCAACTTAAACTGAGTATCAGAGGTAATTTATGCTTTAGAAACACATTTACTCAGCAAAGAGTGCATGTCTTTGACATCAGTATAGTATTAGAGGAAAGCTAAACATAACCATAGGTGCTGGTGCATTTCTGACTGCCTGCTCCTCCTTAGTGCTGAGCGTGACAGCTTTATAAGCTTCTTAAACACACACATACACACACTCACAGTGTGTGGTAAAAATAAACCTCTGCTCATTAAACTCCCTAGACTCCATGGAGTACCTGGTATTTTGGTCTATATCTCAACAATCACAAAGAAAGGAGTGAGATTGCATTTAATCTCTGCAAAGCCAGAAATGCAGTGAGCCGTATGTCCCTGTCTGACCTCCCCAGTTACAGTTTCTAGGTATACTTTCTAACACAGGTTGGCAAAAATGGGCAACCACTCTGTATGACCAATAAGTGCATCATGATTTTAAGTATAGTTTACTGTAATTAACAATCATATTTGCTGCTGATAAAATATGAAGAAGATTAGGTTGCCAAAATTTAAATTTACTGAGAAAAGCCTGTAGTAACGTTGGAAAGTCGACAACTCAGTGCTTGTCTACCATAAACATTGCAACGGTGTTTTTCGATGTAAGAAATTGGAGTGAGTACCTTGTTGCCGGCAGACTTCTGAAAGCTGGAGATTCTGCTAATCGTGAGATCTGAAGCCTCGAGACCATCCTCTTCAAATGCCAGCAGAACAGCACCCTGACGAGAAAGAAGACCGAAACTTTAAAACAACAAACACCTACTCAACGTCTTGCAGACCCGGTAAGATGTTGCCAAGGAATCAAAATTATCTGTGCTTGCATGACATTGGCAGCGTCAATACATATACAGGAAGGTGGAGAGTTTACAATACAATGTCTCTAATATCAAACTGAGGGTTATGATTTCAATAAAAGGGGATAATTTCTTCATAGCATACATGATGAGATTTTGTAACCTTGTAGCATTATATGATGCACTTTTATTGAAGTCACCTGCCACACAGTAGAGCAGTGGCTTGGTGGTCATGAGACTCACCTTTCGCTTCCTTGACTCGTCATTCAAAGCTATGCACCAAGCTCTTCTCCACTGACCCTTCCAGCTTTTCAGTGACAGCGCCCATCCCAGCAGAGCAGCGGCTTCCTCCTCCTCTGTCGCAGCATTGTCCCCTTCTGCTGCTCCCTGCTTATTTCCTATAAGTCTATGTTGGAAATACTGTACGAAATACAGTATAAGAGTAACCAGGGAGGCGATAAATAGCGTGACCATACATAGCCACTGCGGATCCTCCAAACCAAAATATGAACTGGAACTTTCTGTGTAGGGCATTCTTCGGGAATATGATGGACAATCTGAGTTTAACACACCGGGTCCTCTGGGAATTTTCCTGTCAACCTCATGCTATGTATTTAATTAAGGAACGGTAAAAATCAATGAAGTCAATCGCCCAAAAATGATAAGAGCACAAATATCCACTTCCAATACAAATTCTGCTTGTCATTATCCATGCTTCAGTTGTCATACAGAGCTTCCAAACTACGCAAGCTGATTGTAGACAGCTAAACCATTGTCAAAAAAAATAAAGGTAATCGGCGTACAAATAAACCTGCAGAATAGCCCACTCCTCCTCTCATTGAATACGACTGTTAGCTTAGTAAGCTAATTTTCGCTACGGCTCGTTAACTAGCTATTCATCGTTAGCTATGAAGAAGAAAAGTTTGTCAAAACGGACTTATGCCCGAGCTTCGTGCTCATACTCCAGCAGACGATATCCAGATAAAGAGTAACATTCCCGGGAAAACATCCTGCAGGAGAAGAGTGCAGCCTGACCCGGTGGACTACTTTCAGTCTGACTGTACAAAGTTGTCGCTTCCAGACGGATATGTGGCACAAACTGTAACTCCCAGAATGCACAGCGACATTTGTGAGACGTTTGTTGTTGTCGAGACCTCGAGCGAACTAGACATTTAATCCCATCTGAAGTTGCAATTGGACTTTTATGATATTTTTAATAGTATTAAGCTATTATACGATTAGTTTAGTCCATTTTAAATCGAAATTAACGGAAGACAAAATCGAGCTGGTATTTTGACCTACACGACTTCCCGTAGCTCGTCCTATTGTCCATCACTTCCTTTCTTGTTCTTGAGCTGTAGTAGTAAACAATTAGCTAGCTAGCGTTTGCTATAATGCATCAACGCTCAGTGAGCACGGCTGTTATGCGGTGGTTGCGTATTATCGATTAAAACTCTGTTTTGTATTTTAGCATAGAATAAAACGCTGGATTATATATTCCACGCCCATTTGTGAATGTAAATAGTATCCCTTCGTCATCTACCGTGGTCTAGCTGCTATTCAGTAGCTATCGTCGCTTAACTCGACCCCTGCTCTTCGTTAACATACACAACTAAGACATTCGCGATGAATTGTCGCTCGGAAGTTCTTGAGGTAACTGTGGAGGCGAGACAGGTTGAAGAAGCTATGCTGGCTTTGCTGCATACAATTTTACTGCATCGGAGCACCGGGAAATTTCACTACAAAAAGGAAGGCACCTACTCCATCGGCACTGTGGGCACACAGGACATTGACTGCGACTTCATAGATTTCACCTTTGTCAGGGTGTCCTCAGAGGAGCTGGACAGGATGATCAGGAAAGCGGTGTCTGAATTCAAGGTAATTGTCAGTTTTAACACGTGATTGCTGACTCTCGTGTTATGAGGCCTATACTTTCAGCTGTGTTTTTGTTGCAGGATGCTTTGAGCAACTCGGGTAGCGACGGCATGGGACAGATCTCCCTGGAGTTCTACCAGAAAAAGAAGTCTCGCTGGCCTTTTTCTGATGAGTGCATTCCTTGGGAAGTGTGGAGCATCAAGGTGAATGTGGTCAACCTGGCCAATGAGCAGGAGAGACAGATCTGCAGGGAGAAAGTGGGTGAGAAGCTGGGCGAGAAGGTGATCAACGTAGTTGAAGTCATAAATCGCCACGAATACCTGCCAAAGATGCCCACCCAGTCAGAAGTGGACAATGTGTTTGACACCACTCTTAAAGATGTTCAGCCATACCTTTACAAAATCACATACCAGATCACTGACTCGCTGGGTACTTCTGTTAGCACCACTATGAGAAGGCTGATTAAGGACACACTAGCATTGTGAGGGATATTTATGGTTTGGATCTTTCATAGGTTTATGGTCTTGCTGTCATTTCTTTTCTATGTTTTGCCAGCTATACACCAGAACAATGAAGCAGTGTCAGTATAATGGTGTTCTAATGTCTTTGTTGTGCTTCTGGTATCATTTGTACCTTAAGACTTAATTATGTAATCTTCATTTTAACAATATCTTGCTTGTGCAAGCTTTCCCTTTTCTCTCATACACACTAGCAAATAACTGTGTCAGTTTGATTCTTTAAAATGTTCTCTTGATAATGTCATCAGTGCATTACTGTAAATTTTGAATAACAATAAATGTTTACTTTAATTACAGCCACAGCTCTTGATGCAAAACATGCTTCCATATCCTCACACTGGATCAGTGAAAAGGTTTTATGCAAAAGATCTGGCAGAGTTTGGGAACAGATTTCCTCATGTATGTGAAAACTTCCTCTCTGCACAGTTTCATGGAGAGTATGACCTTCCACATGGGGAAGGACAGGATTTCCAGTTTGCCACTTTTCCAAATTAAAGCAAACACTTCCTAAGTTCACTCCCTTGTTTCCAGCCAGAAACTGCCACCATGGCCTGCACTTTGAAAAACATCCCTCTGTTTTCAGGATAGTCTGCTTGCCAAGAGGAAAACAACATGTGTGTGAATACATTAGGTCAACATGTACATTGGGTATACTTATCTATTCTGTAGTATGAGGGGAAAAGGTGTAGAACATATTCAAAACCATTAATTACTGAATCCAAGGCCCCGTCCAGTACTCTGAAAGTATTTGTCCTCAGTTTTTAAATGATTATTTCATTTATTCAGGGGGGAAAAATCAACACGATCCTACCTGGCCCCATGTGAAAGCGTAATTGCTCCTTCTTGCCCTATATTAAATCATCAGTTAACAGTGATTAGCCACATTTTTTTGGAAAACTGAGTTGAATTTAAGTATCCACACCCAGGTCTGCTGAATCAAGAAATCACTACAAGAATACATCTGCCATAAAATGAACAGTATTTCATAAAAAGAACATCACACCAACAGTCAAACGTGGTGGTAGTGTGATGGTCTGGGGTTGCATTAGTGCTTCAGGACCTAGATGCCTTGCTGTAACTGATGGAAGCATGAAGTCTGCTCTGTACTAAAAATCTTGAAGGAGAATGTCCGGCCATGAATTTGTGCCCTGTAGCTTAAGAGCAAGTGGGTTATCAAGCTGGAAAAAAATCCAAAAAAACAGCAAGTCCACCTCTGAATCTGGAAAAGAAATCCTGCTTTCCATGCTCACAACCAACCCAGTGTGGTCGAAATAAAATAATTCTGCAAAGAAGTGTCAAAAATTCCTCCATAGTGACATGAAAAACACGTGAAAGTTACGGCAAACATTTGTTTGCAGTTGTCTTTTTCACACAGCGACAGGTAGGTTTGGATAGCTTTTTTAAATGCATTAAAAAAGCAACACTTAAATACTGCATTTTGTATTTTCTCAAATTGTCTTTGTCTAATATTCAAAATTGTTTGATGATCTCAAAAACTTGTAAATGTGAGAAATACGCAAGAAACAAAACTCAGGAAAGGGCCAAATACTTACTCAAGTATACTCAATAAACACTAGTGATCTGGTTCTACTGGCAGCCATATATGCCCCTGCCATAACATTAACTCCACCATGTTTGACAGATGATGTGGTATGTTTCAGATCAAGCGCTGTTTCTCATCTTTCCAATACATTTCTATTCCCATCATTCTGCTACATGATAATCTCATATGTCCAAAGAGTTTTGTTGTTGTTTTTTTAGAACTCTGCAACAACTGTTACATGTTTTCTGACAAAGTTAATCTGGTCCTTCCTGGTCTTGAGTGTACTTTAACAATGATATGCCCACCTCCTCAAGAGTTTTCTAGACTCGGTTAGATGTGAAGACATTTTTCTGAAGCAAGAAAAACAAAATCTCTGTGATCACCTTCTTCAGTAGTCTTCCTGGCCTTTTGGTGTTGCTGAGGTGGACAGTGCATTCCTTCTTTTAAAAGGATGAACCAGACTGTACATTTCACCACTTCTAAAGTTTTTGCTCTCTCTGAACGTTTTTTTTGTTTGATAGTTTTGTCAGCCTAATGCCCTCTTTCACTTGCACCAGTATCCTTTGACCCAACAGTGAGAGTTCCAGTTAACAACTACCAAATGCAAGGTCATCACAGATCTTTTATCAGCTTAGTCATGGAATAAATGGGGAACAGGCCTCACCTGGTCATCTGCTTGTAATCATCCGCTAATTATTTTAAAAACTATTTAAAGAGGGGCTACATAAACAAATGGCTGTAATTCAAAATCAGTTAATACTCTACTTTTGTTAAAACCTTGTACATAAGTATTTGGAATTCACATTTTCACACATTACTCTATCAATTTAAATAGTCTAATCTACCTAGCAGCAATATATGGCCAATTTAGGATGACCAATTAGACCAACACGGATGAAAATGTAACCCAAAACCTTTTGCTCCACATTGAAACCTTCAAACTTGTTAAGTGCATAAAACCAATACCACAAATGATCGCTTATGTATGTATATAATATATATATATATATACTCCATTGTTACTCTTTATTACAGAAGTGAAGCACAAAACTGTAGAAAAACCTAAACACAAAACAGCTGCAAGTCTCAAAAAGCAACAGTAATGCAACCAATGTTGATACAAATATTCATTATTGCAGTGAGAGCACAGGAATACTAAAAAGATCAAACTCTTGTTTACTAACAAAATCGGTACAAAAAATCAAGGATACAAACACTTCCATGTACACAAGTCTATAAGCATTCCTGTGAAACTTTCAGAAAGTCTTTCTCACAAGAAATTAAGAGCACTATTATCAATACAGAAATTCCGCAAAGAATTTAACATCACAATGCAGCTTGCATTAATCATTTAGTGGAAAACAAAGTCCATTAGTTGATGGTGAAGTTCTGTCTGTCAAAGTCTCCCAAACAGCAATAATAATTTATGACAAAGTTCTAAACTATCAAGCCGAAGCAGAAGTATATACTTGTACAAGAATACATTTGTAAAACAACCGGAATACAATCAAAACACAATCATTATTTTTCTAAGAAATCTTCAGGAAGCAGGAACACTCTGTGACTATTCATAGAATCAAAGATTTGCCGTCTCATCGCTTTCCCCCCCGTTGACGCCACCACCTTGAAATGCCTGAGTCATAAGTCGTCTGAAGCTGTTGTGCTTTCATGTAAAATAACAAAATAAATTTGTAAAGTTGCATAAGGCCATCGAAGCGCTGTAAAGCTCACTTAATCTTCTAATGTGTTCAATTGCAAAAAATTCTATCAGTGTATTTACACAACACTGGTGCTGTACTCAGCTGGCAGATTTCAGTCTTTCAGACACTGTGACAACATCTCATATAAACAAACTACTTTTAGAGGTTTTCGTTTATCATTTCATCAAAACCATAAATTATATTATTGTACTGCAGTGCATTTGATTTGAAATCTTCTGAAAGCTTACTCGCAGGAAATATTTCATATTATTATAAGCCAAATACTGCAATGATGGCTAGTATTTAGGACTTTATGAGATCAACCCAGCCCACTGTTTTTCAATGACTGGTGCACTGGTCTGAGCACCTTTTTCCATATAATTTAGCAACGTTATAGTCATTTAACTTCAGAAAATAAATATTTTTTCTGTAATCTTCCAGTTGATTGCATTGTTTCATTAATGTGTAACAGCGGAGCTGATGCAGCAGGCTAATCATTAGGAAGATACTGTACTTTGTGGGTACTGAATGAAGACTGTATGTGGCATAGCTTTCTTATACAGAGTGTCTCATTCAATTTCTCCATGAAATCAGTTGATACGAATGCAATATGAGACTCAAAAGTAAGAACAAATGAGTGCTACGCATGAAAAAAAAATGATAGATGCTTTTTGTTGTCACTTTTACTCCTGCAGCCTAAAATCTCAGTTAGGGAAACATACTGATCCAAAGTGATTACTGAGGATTATATCTTCCTACCAGAATCAAAAAAGTGCATATTGAATACATTGTTGAGGCCACCAATAATATCTTAAGGGATGTCAATCACATGTTTCTACAAAAAGCGAAAGCTCTAATCTTTAAATGAACTGCAGCCTCCAAAACTTTAAAGCACTTTTTCCACCACTCTCAGAGAACAACGTAAAAACTTGTCCCGCCTTTTGCTCTACCTTTAAGTCGAAAGCGGCACAGCAAAAAGCATTGAGGGGTGCAACTCTTTACCTTGTTTTCTTAAAACGACTAGATAGGTAAATACAAGTAGACAACCAAAAGAGGTCTGAAACAGATAAATATATATAGATCGTTTTGCAAGAAAAAAAAAAATTCTAGTCATCTCTTCTCACAGAGGAATCTAGCACTTGATTGCACATTCACGTTTACGCGTCTAAATAAACATGGCCACTTCAATATATGACATTGGAGGCAAGCGAATAAGCTATACATTCAAAGTCTTTTGTTTGTAGGCTGAGGTGTGTTTATTCTTATAGTAAGTATTGTCTCCCGAGAAAAAACTCACTGCTATCGGCCATGTGATGCTTACATGTGACTGTGACTCTGCTCGTGGCTCCACAGACTGAAGGCCGTCTTGAAGGTCCTGTGGCAGAGTTTGCACATGTACTGCCTCTTAAATGTCAGGGCAGAGAGAGATGGTGCATGGTAAAAGAGTGTGTCTGATTCCTGAGGGCCGCCTGGATTCTCCATGCTGTTTGACCTTGACAGGGGGCTTTGGCTGCTGGTTTGCCGTTCCAGTTCGGGCCTCTTGGTCTTGCTTACCAACGAGCTGCAGGGATCTGGGCTGCTGGACTCGTCGGTCAATGCTGCTGCAGCAGCAGGGACCGGTGCCGCCTGAGTAGATATGAGCACAGAGGCCTGTGGGGAGGGACGTTCTGAAGGGGTAAGTGGAGGGGAAGGGCTCAGAGGTGAGGGGTTTCTGTCGATCTCTTTGGCTCCGGGTTCATTAGCAGTCGACATGTGAGACTGGAAGTGGCTCCAAAGGCGGAAGTTGGTCCTGAAGGCTTTGTTGCAGATGTGACAGATGAATGGTTTGATGTGGCATAGCAGCTCCTGGTGTCGCTCCAGGTCTTTGCGAGAGCTGAAAAGATTTCCACATTTCTCACACGGCCACACACCGGCTTCTTCTGAGCCACTTTTGGCAGCATCTGGGTTGTCCCTCTCACTCACAGCCTCCTCTATCGGCTCTTCCTTCACTACCAGCTTGCCATGGTGGCCCATGCTCAGGTCTTCAGGCACATAGGATGAGGAGTCTTCAGAGTCATACATAGGTGGACCTGAGGAATCACTGTAACTGATGTTCTCTCTTGTGCTCTCACTTGTTAGAGGCTCATCACTGTAATGCTCATCTTTGAGCATTACAGATTCCTCTTCATTGTTCTCGTGTTGCTTCAGGAGAATGTGGTCTTTAACAGTCATCATATTGTGGTTGTGCACCTCCACCTGATGGCGCCAAATGCTGAAGGAGGATTTGAAGGTGCGCATGCATTCCAGGCATGTCAGTTTCTTGTACTTACAATGTGCCTCGTGGTCTTTCTTGACAACTGGACTTGAGAATCTGAGGCCACAATAAGGGCACACGGTTGCATGGCGACAGCCTCTCTCGTGGTCACCCTGTTCCAAGAGCGATGACAGCTTCATATTACAAAGTCTACAGGAGTAAACACCAGTGTCAGGGTTCTTCTGTTGAATGATCTCATCCTGTTCCTGGTAGAGGATGCTCTCCCTTGCTGTGTCCTGGTCAGCTTTTTCAGCAGGATGTGTCCTTAAATGCTGCCTGTACTGAGACTGGAACACAAATACCTTGCCACAATATGGGCATATGTAGCTGGGCCTTGATCTCTTTTTTGTAATTGCAGGAGACTGCAAACCCTGCTTATTCCTCTTTAATTTCCAAAGCAAAGCTTTCTTTATTTCTCTCTCTCTCACAATATCTATTAACTTCTTTTGAAATTTTTCATCAAGAACAGAGGAGGTGGCGGACGACGCTGGGTTTTGTACTACACCATGCTGAGTTTGGCAGTGCGTCCACACTTTGAAGTTGGTATGAAAGCGCTTGTGGCAGATGTCACAAGCATACGGCTTTTCCGGGTTGTGATACATATTTACATGACGATGAAGTCCAGCACCTGACCGGAAAACCTTTAAACAATTCCAGCATTTGAAAATCTTGTTCTGAGATGACTCCTCGCCATCCTCATTAGGGTCATTGCTGGCATGCTGAGATACTGTTTTTGACATATTCGTGTTAACTGAGAGAGCATGTTCTTTAAATAATTTGCTCTTCTTTAATGGGTACCGTCTGTTGTCTGGCCTGTCCCTTCTTTTCCCCACAGGATTTAAGACTTCCCTGAAACCTTGATCATAATTAGTTTGAAAGTCTTTGAGACTGACTGGCAAAGAATCACCAACTGTGATGCGTACGATGTCCATGGGGTCAGCAAGTGGACTGCTGGGCTCAGCTTTCACACTCACCTCTCCTTCTACCTGAGATTCTCCATCACACCTGCCGGTATACTTTGACCTGAGAACCAGAGGGGACGTTCTTTTTGAGTCGCCATTGTGGGCAGATGTTTCTGGAACAGACGTCTTCAATGCCATCTGTACAACTGACTGGTCTCGATTTTGCAGCTCCTTAAGCTCCAGCGTGGGTGAGAAGACTGGAACGGGGCTGTCCATAGATAATGACCTCCTCAGCAGGCTTTTTATAAGTGGCCCACTCCTATCAATGGTCTGGCTTGGCTCACTAGCCTGACCCTGAAAGGGCACTTTGGTATCATAGCGGGACTCCTGCTCCTCATTCTCCTCTTTATTGTCCTGGTCAAGGCCAGACGGCAGCCTGATGTGCTGCACCTCAGCATCACTGAAAGATACTGATGATGTCAGCTGGGGCCTCACAGATGTGAAGTGTGATGAATTCCCTTTTAATATGGAGGCATAGGTCCTCTCCAAAGCTTCACCCCGGTCAGGGGATTTCCTGCCGGATTCAGAGTTTCTGACCGATTCATAGGAGTTGTGTTCTGATGGAGGCCGAGTGGACCCGTGAGCAGAGTGGGGAGATGTTGATCTCTCAGATTTTTTTCTCGGATAATTTGAGCGAGAGGGATGGGCCGTGTCATTCCGGACCCGACGCACAATGACGCTCCTTGTGTGGACATCATTCTCATCCCCCTCTGAGAACGAAAGCCTTTTTCTAGACACACAGTAGGATGCATGTGGCCTTGTTGACACAATGTTGGTGAGGAAAGGGATTCCAAGGCTGTATCCCAGCTCTTGAATGGCTGCCAGGCTGCCTTTGTCCACAAAGAGTGAGGAGGAGTAAATGTAATTCAAAACAATCTCAAAGGCGTCCGGCTCACAGAAGTCCAGGTTTACAACTGTCAGCAAGTCTGTGTCCATCCGTGAGAAAAGGGACTGGAAATACTCACTGCTGGCAGCCAGAACACTCTTATGGGCCTGGTACCTTTGGTCTCCCACAACCAGGACCACATCACACGTTTGTCCCTGCAGTCGCTGCTCATTCAGAGCCCCCAGCAATGAGAGGGCATGGGAGGGGTTACTGTAATGCACTAGGCTCTCCATGGCTGAAAGACAAGAAAAAAAAGATTATATTATAAAAAGATTACATTTTATTGCAGGAATGCAGACATTTAAACATATATACACATATAAATACATCTGTCTATTTTAGATTTTTCTGAATTCGTTGGACATGGATGCATGGACAGGAATAAGCATCTCCTAAATCAGGGGTCTCAAACTCAATTTAGCTGGGGGCCGCTGGAGGCAGTCTGGGTGAGTCTGGGCCGCATCAGGTTTTCCACAAGAAAGCATTGTTAATAAATGTTTAACCCTCTCAAATCTCTTCATTTTTTTAACACAAAATAAGATGAAAAAAATGTATTACCAAAATAATATATTTCTGAGTGAAACATCAGTGTCCCAAAATCTCGGCCGCAGCCGACGCGGCCTCCTGCAGGTTTTAGATCTCACCCTGGGTCAGCATGCCTGAATCAAATGATTAGTTCATTAGCAGGCCTCTGGAGAACTTCAAGGCATGTTGAGGAGGTAATTTAGCCATTTAATTCAGCTGTGTTGGGTCAAGGACACATCTAAAAGCTGCAGGACACTCTAAATAGTAAAAATACATTGTTTCACTAATGAATAAGGGAATCTCAGTATGTGTTCTTCACATTCTTCTATCATTGAATCTATTTCAAACTTGACACTGCACACACACACGCTTCTACCTGATGGTAAACAGAGGGAACTTGATTGACATTTAAGAGATGTTTTTTTAATTTATGATTACTTCAGTTGAAACACTGCGATATTCCTGAAGCCTTTTGTCTGTTCTCCCCCCAAAAGTGAGGGATTATGTAATCAGTTCTCTTTGTTTGTCTGTGTATTAGCAGTTTAGCATCCACCGTTTTCAAGATATCATATGCAAATTTTGTCTGATGAAGCTCCAGCTGATTTAATTTAGGTGAAAATCAGGTCAAGGTCAAGGGCACACCAAATATGAAAACCAATAAAATCTTTTTATTACCTACAGTTTTATATGGATCGTCTTCAAACTTCACAACAATATACTAGACCTTGGGGAACATGAGGAGCTAGTTTGGCTCAGCATTTGACCTTGACCTTTATTGTTAGCACCAAAGGTCAAAGTTGATCTTGAAAAAAAAATTCAAAAAATTGTATCAAGCATAATATATAATTTGAAAGGGCATCTGTACAACACACTTTTCTTTCAATACTATGCCCTATCACGTCATAATGACACCATAAAATTTTGCAAACTCACACACTGCATGAATATATCTTAAGTTTTTACAGCTTAAAGATTTTAGCCAGTTCCGCTCCAATCATATGGGTAGAGATAATAAAGTACACCATTTTAGTATGTACTGCTTCAAGGTCATAGGTCAAAGGTCAGGGTTGCACGAATTAGGAAAAAGCTTTGCTTTCCATCAGATCATCGTCAAACTCTGAAGCAATACTAGCCGTTGGGGGACAAAAGCACTTTCTTTGTTTGACCTCTTTAGAATATTATTAAAGAGCTCATATAAATCATTAAACGACTTCACAGTGACACTAAAAGATTAATATACTACACAAAATATCCATATTAACAATGCTGACATCAGCATGTTGCAATTACAAAAGCGGCTGACGTCAGCATCTTGTAACAAAAAACATTTTAAATAATCAAAGTTTTAGTACGGCCCCTCACCCTTGGTGGGGAGTTGTGCACTCTGATCCTTCATGTTATGTTGCAACCCATAACCGGTCAAAGGAAGTAGTAACACAATACAATAACTGCTGAGGACTACAGCTGCAGCCATTATTCATTATTAAGCAAACTGGCAATCTAATAACTGCAAAAATGCCAAACATAACAAAGCTCCTGTTTATCATGTGTGAAGCTTTTACACGCATCTGTTTTCTGTATTACTGAAAACAGACTAGCTCTCACTTTTCAGATGCTGATCTGATAAAAACAAAGACAGGATTATGTTGCCTAAAATACAGTAACAAGATTTCTTTTGCTTATTTACCCAAACGATCTATCGATTTTATTACGGACTATAAATAGTCATGCCTTACAGACTGCTGAAAAAGTAAAGAAAAAGCTGGTTAAACTAGGTATTGTGTTTAGCAGAGTGGGGTACAACTACATGTGTGTTTTTTGTCTTGCTGTCTTTTCTGATGACCAGTAGAGGTCAAAGTTGACCTTTTTAAAATATAAAATGGTGTAAAGGAAATCTGCACAGAATCTATGGGAATTACATCATGTTATCAGTCTGAAGGTATGAAAAATGGAGTTCTGTCAAGTTGCCCTCAACCACACAGGGCACTGCAGGAAGTTTAAAAGGTTTCAACTACAAGTTTTCTATGCAACGTCTGCTTTGAGCCACCTTCACTTAAACCATTAAAGTTATCTAAATTTGTTTCTATGGCAGAAAAAAAGTAACCATCAGAGAAAAGCGCTCTTGATATTCCAGGAGGCAATTTTATTTGATGAACCTAGCCTACTGTTTATACTGTCAACTAAAAGATTCATCAAACATTGGACAGTATCCATTAGCATCTGCCAGCTTTACAGCCGAGCTTAAACACTATAGTGCTGACTACTTCCATGTCACCCTTTGTATGATGATAAAGTATACTGGTGCTGTAATCTAAACTAAAACAGTTTAGAAAGCACACCAAGTTATAAAGCATTCACTCGAACATAGTTTTCTTGCAATAAATCTTGGCTTTATGGTGTGTTTTTCATCACTTATATTATAAATCCAATTTATTTTGTAGACAGAGAAACTGTTGAAGTCTTTGAGAAATGTAGAATTCATGTAAGAAACTGCATAACATCAATAAACCTACACTGGTCAGTGGTGAGACAACAATAATACTACTGAACAATACTGTACTGTTACATGAACAAACCCCATCTGACACACAACAACAGTTGTGTAATTAACACTGTCAAAAACAGGGATTGCAAAGCATTATATACACGCATGCATTTCATTTCCCTGAAAACGATGGACCCTGGACGTTACGTTTATTTTGGAAATTGTAACCGGAAGTCGCGTCACTTACGTCGTCTACTTTGACACTTGCTAAATATATTTATGGGCAGAACCCCCATTCATTCATCAAAAAACTAAAGATTGCCTGGTGGACTTTGGATGAAAATGTGTGCTCCGTGTTAGGAAAAACAAGGAAATGTTGAGTCGTGTCATGTTTTCTCAGAGGAAGCTGAGTGAAGCTTCGGGTATTAAATCATCCATGAGACGTGGCTCTAAAAGAACTTCTCCGACTGAAATGCTGCTTTCACTTCATAACGCATTCGTACATTTCTTTTTTTGTTAATTTAGCTTCAGACAAAATCGAGGGTGCAACGGTTGGGCTCGAGCAGCTAACGCCAAATAAAGAGGGGGGGAAAGTTGAGCGGGTTTCAATGGACTGCACCGCGCTAATCCAGAAATGAAAGTCGGTGCGGACAGAGACGCCGTTTTAGCATGTAAGGAGTCAGTTATAAACGCTATCCCCGGTGGAAGTCATGGGGTTTTGTGGTTTTGCTTTGTTTAGTTCTTTAATTTTTTTCCCACCAAAAAAAAAAAACGGTTCGACACCGGCCTGACACACTGGAGCTGCTGCTGGCTGCAAAACAGGTTGTAGCTGGTCAGGTTTTTACAGCGACACAATCCCCCTTTCGAGTTACGTCAGGGAGGAAAAGGAAAAAGCTTCTCCTTAATAGCTCCCACCAACTATGTCTGAGCCTCCCCGCTCGTTTTACTGAACGGTAACTTCGTTTGGCTGGCTACACTTACCCTGCCCGTCGTGAATACGGTCTTTCTTCCACGTAGCCGGGACTTTGTTCAGTGTTGTGTAGAATTCTCCGCGCTGGTCGTGATTCCATCCATCTTGAATTTGACGTCATCCCACACCAGGGATGAGGTCATCGCAAAGAGCGCTCGTCACGTGCACCGTGCACTGATAGGCTGGTCAAAGAGCAAGGGGCGGTGCAAACGGAAGACACGAAACTGAGGCTAATTTAAAGGGATATGTCATATTTTTCGTCTGATTCTTTTTTAAAACAAGATTTAGTGAAAGTTGGTAAAGGCTAACCAGCATTTTACTGCACATTGTAATTCACTGCACACTTTAGTTGCGAATAATTTAAATTAGGTACACTGCGTTTGCTGCTGTGGTTGTGTTCTGCTTGTGTGAAGTCACATGTGTTACAGTAAACCTGACCAAGTGTGGAAACTTTTAACACCAAGTAGGAAGTAAGTACTTTACTTATTTTTGTTTGTTTCTTCTTCTTCTTCTTCTTCTTTTTTTTTTTAAGTTTTGGTCTGATTATTTTAAAGAGTACTTTTTTACTTTTTGATCCTCGTTAATAAAATGCCATGCAACAGAGTTGAATGTTATTAACTGCAACTACAGAAGACACTACTTTGATGCCCATCTAGCCCCAGTGAAACTAATTATATCCATGACTACAAAAAAGTCACTGCAGCACAGCAGTGCATTCGTGTCATCACTTCCATCCAGTGGGGATTTGTCACTATGCCTATTTTGCTTATAGACCTTTTCCTGGAAAGCCTCATCAGCTACTGTACCTGGCAACAGTCTCATCTCAAGGACAGCACTGATGGTGAAAAGACTGCCACTCCCAATTATCTTTAGTTTCAACAAAGCATGAAAGCATGTGTATGCAAAGTATATATTTATGTTTGGTGACCTCTGATAACCCAAACGAAAACCCTTCACTGCCTTGCATTCACACACACAAGCCTGTTAGCATGAGCCCACTCATTACTGCTTAATCACTAAATTACGTTTAATCAGGTTCATTTTCACACCTCATTACTATTAATTGAACACCATTATTTGAAGTGATACTTTTGGAAGAATTAAAGGCATGCCAAAAGGCTTGTAGAATTTTAGCAGGAATTTCACATTCAGAATGCCAATGTGATCACAACGTGAGCCTTTTTTTTTAGAATATGTCTTTGACAGCCAAAGCATCCTGTTGCTTTTTGATATTAGCAGAATGAAGACATGTGGGAAAATGGCAGGGAAGTTCTCACTCCTCCTTACTTGATTTTAATAGCTAAGATGGTTGGTTGTTAATGCCAGCATCATAGCAAGCACTGCCATGGTTACCTGAGTGGAAACCAAGCCATTAGGGACTCTGACTCCTCCCACCCCATAACTCTCCTTGGCCTCATAAACATGTTTACTTACACTAACACAGACAAAGAATAGGTAAAACTGTTATGCATTTATTTGACAAAAATAAAAGCATGCACTTCCTCTCACGGGTTGCATGAAAAGCAAAGACCTTGTTTTTCATGTTTATACTGATTGTCCAGGTTGTTTTGTTGACAGTAATTTTAAACCTGTTTAAAAAAAATTAGCCTCTGGCCAAAATTAATATACTTTTATTAAATTAATAAAATGGTAACTGCAAATATCAAAATATAATATTTCAAATAATATTTACCTGTTGGATGCTGTCATTTTGCGGTACATTTGGGACCACTGGGTCAATAAGGGGAGGGGAAAGATAGCGCCACAGAGGACTTGGTCTTTGACTACACCCTGAACAGTGCGCTGGCATCATTTCAAAGTGAAATATGCAGGTACAATGTGGTGGTTAAATACATGGGTGAGAGTCTGATGTGAAAATGAGTTGGATGCTCTCTTTTGGGGTGGCTGTGGCCCTGCTGGCTCTCTGTCGGGGACAGGACACCGTGAATGAAGGTAGGCCACAATGCTGACGGCAGATTTACTCTAAACAGATGTTTTAACAAAACAGAATATGACATTCATTAATTCTGATTAAAGCCTTCACATTTCTAATGTCACCGATGTTGGACTTTATTCAATACTTTCTGAGCACATTAACATAAAGGAGCAGTTTGTGAGACTGACTCAAAAAGAAAAATCCAATGTTATTTTGCAACAATATACAAGATACCAAGGAAACCATCTGATATCCAAAATATATATTTTATTTTCAGGAAAAAGCCTGTCTCTGTCTGGCTACCACCTATGTACTCATAATGAAACAAAGACTGTGAGTTTCCTGGTGGTGCACAAGGTTCCCTATTCAGTGTCAAAGCCTTGTGGTGGTTGGCTCCTCTGGAAGACTTGTAATGTCACAATGTACAGGATGATGCATCAGACTGAGTACAAGATGGTGACGGAGCAGGTGATGGGATGCTGCTCTGGCTATGTACAAGTTGGTCGTTACTGTGCCCTGTGTGAGTATACTACACTAATCAGGATTAAAGAAAAGCACAAATTGTTTTGTTCTTAGACTGTAGAAGAGTCTTTGTGTCTGTAAAATCTGATAATATACCACGCACACACATACACACACACATACACACACACGCAGTCTCTAGCCAGGCAGTCAGCGTGACCTTTCAGTGTGTGGTGCTGTGTGCAAGACACCAGATGGAAGCGCTGAAACTGCAATGCTACAAATATCTCACTGCTAATATATGGCCTGCAACATGTTATTTCCTTTGAATGAAGCTGTAAACAGGAGTGGTGAGTTTAGTTCCAAGCCAGGATCCTGTCCAACTGCAGATGGATTGCATCCCAGTTCTGAGGAGTGTGACTTGGATATAGACTGTCCAGGCTGGCAAAAATGCTGCCAGAGATCTCACCACTCTTTCTGCAGTGATCCAGCAAGTTAGTATATATGTGATTTTGCCTTGACATTGCATTTAAAGTCAATTCTCACCATGCATCTTACTGTGCTTTGTTTAAGCAAATGACGGTTTTAGAATAATGCTAAAATGTAACGAATGACTCAACTCACTGAAGGCATTAACCGGGCCGAATCAAACTGAAATTTGCCATTTGTTCTAAAATTACATTTCCCAGCATCTACGGTATATCAGCTGAACGTGACAAACCGTTTGTATCTGTTAATGCAGCTTCACTTCTGCCATCTTGCTGCTGATATGACAACTCTGTTGATGTGTGTGTTGTTTTTTTGATGTGTCATTTTCTTTGGTATTCCATAAAATAAATAAAAAAAAGAGCACTCAGGGAGGGCAGCTCCCCCCGAAGGGCAAGGGCTACACTAATACTTTGATGTTTTATGATGCTTATGTCACAATATGCTGACATCAGCCTGCTTTTATAATACTATGTTGATATCTGACCTTTGACCTGTGACCTTGAAGCATTACATACTGAAATGGTATATTTTATCATCTTTACCTACGCGATTGGAGCAGAACTGTCTGAAATCTTTAGCTTCTATAAGCTGTATAGTCATGCAGTGTGTGATTTTGCAAAACATTACGGTGTCATTATGACGCGGTAGGGCTCACCCACTGCCCTTTCATATGATATTTTATACTCTACTTTACTCTCTATAGTATTATATCTATAGTATTACTGTGACCCCCTGCCGGGCAGGCGGGCAGGCATCGTGGACACCTGATTTGTGAATGCGATAGCTCGATAATGGGGATTGTAAATTCATATAATTGGTGAATGAACTAAAAGGCTGAGGGTAGCAGCGGCAGCAGTCAGTATTTTTTTAAATGTCTCTCTTCCAAACTGCACCTCAGGTGAAAGTTTTTTGAGTCCAGGAAACGCTCCTTCTTAAAACAATTTTAAGGTTTCAGTGATTTGTCGAATAAAGCAAAGGAAAAAAAAAATCCATCCATTTTCTTACAGCAACAGTTAAAAGTTACTGTATGAAATGAATGAATTAACTGAACGCGTTAACAGATCTGCTCAAACAAAAAATCCGCTCACATACGTTTTGTCTCACATTCAGTCGATGCAGAGCGTGCACGCAGTCACGCTGGCACACATGAAACTCAGTGTAGCAAAAAACAGACAAACAAAAAAAACATTGCTTCTGGTTTTCATATGTGTGCTCTTCCTTGCAAAATTACAGCATCACCAAATTCTCTTAGAAACGTATCTTAGTTACTTGGGGTAATCCACAGACCCCACAGTGTGTGTGCCATTTTCACTGGATCCCTTTTCTGCTGAAGAAAATATGAAAGCAATAACTGCTGAGTTAAATATAGACAGCTTCACCCTCTTTCTATTTCATTTAGCAATTGAAACAAGTCAGCTGATTTTTTTCAAAACAAGCTTTTAACTGAGCCTGTAGACCTTTCTCTTAAGCAGGGAGAAATCTGTCTGGACTGATCTTTTTATTGTAACTTTTAATCTCAGCACATTATTCTGAGAATGGAGGAAACCGTTTGAATGCAACAGTGACAGTGAAGACAGACTACCAACAACTGATGTCCAAGGATGAAGGGCTTCTGAATCATACAAGGCTGCTGCAAGCAATGGTAATACAACAGCGTCTATGTTAAAACTTCTTCCACATATTTATAATGAGACTAGACTTCTAAGATCAGCAGCAAGCGTTCCAATATAAGTACTTTTTCATTAAAATATGTCTGTCTGTGTCATCAATAGGTGACTGGAGCTCTGCAGTCTGATGTTTCTGTCTCTTATCTCAGCACATGGCCTGTGCATCCCTACAGAACTGCCACCTCTCTGTTGATTGACTGTAACTTCACTCTCTCGTTGTACAACGTTACATCAAAGCTGCATCATCTTCTCAAGCACATTGAGGAAGTGTCCTCAATAACGGTGCAAGGTGAGGAGGGACTGTTGTTCTGTACGGCAGTTTTGACCTCTCTGTGAAGC
>VOQK01011048.1:61646-76355 GCA_015052645.1 Benitochromis conjunctus | reverse complement strand
TGTTTGGAGTCTATAGCAAGGCACCTTAGGCACCATAGCTGCACGTTACCGTCCCTTTGTTTGGACCCACTGTGGCGACTACTTCTTCCTGTTTTTGGACCGCACTCTATCAATAACAGCAACAACAAGAAACACAATACAGAGAACTATAGATTTATATTCAAATTTTAAGGTGGGCAGATCCAAATATCAATAGTTTCGATACCAACACTAGTATTGGTATTGGATCAATACTAGCAAGATAGGGTCGATACTTTCTATCCTCTCAGTTCAGTATGTCGCACACTGAGTTGTGTTAAATACTTTCTTTTCTTTCTTCTGTCAGGTCTATTTAAGTTGACATTTAAGTTGACTCAAATTGTTTCAGAGGCAGACACATTTACATTCCAGGTCCCCCCAAAAAAAACAGTTTCTAAATGCAAACGCTGAAAGGTGTGTTTTGTTGTGTTAACAGTATCGGTATAAGTATTGGTACGATACCGAAATTTGCAGTATTTCACGCCACTATTTCCAATAGCATCTTTTAAAGAGAAAAAAGGTGTATATTATTTTTTTTTTTTAAAGCCCAAATGTAACAATACAATAACCCAGCATTCAGTGTTAAATTGCACGAACTCACTGACTTTCATTTAATTCCTGCTGCTCAAATGCAAATGAAACCTCTTTTTGAGGAATTGAAACTAAAAATCAACCTTGTGTGAAAAGCTAAAAGAGGAGGCCTTTAATGTTGTTGCTTTTTCTTCGTAAATCAGGTTTAAATATTTGTCAAATCAATTTCTCTCGTCACTTCTGGACTTCCGTATGCAGCTATCAGCGGTAGCAAAAAGGAGTTGTTTTATGGGCTGAAGCATGCCAGGGGTAACTGTGTGAATCAGTGTGACTTTCCATTCCTGCAGCACTGAAGATGGTCTGCGCGTTGCACATTTCTGCCTGCGTGCTTTCAGCTTTAACAATCTGGACGCTTCACCTCTGTGCGGCAGCAGATGCTCGAACAGCTTCAGCTTCGATATTTGACACAGGCTTTCCCTCGAGCCCACTTAAACTTTGCACCTTTGCTAATTTGAACCGATTGTTTACCTCACTGGAAACGCTGACTCCTTCACCGTCTCCACCTCGCGAGCCTCGCCTGGCTGCGTGAGTGCGCCTCTTTCTGAACAAATCTGCACAGATTAGCGACTACCTGCATGTAATTGTAAGCAGGCATGTAATCCTCTGAAATAGTGACAGAGCCGTGGAATGCGATTACTTTCATACAGTTTTCGTTTATTCACACAATCAGTTAGAAATGCAAGTTTGATTGCTTCACAGTAACCCCAAAAAATATGCTTGATGTAGCGTCTTCAGATCAATTTGAATTTGAAAAAAACTGAAGACAAAAGGAGAGAGAGCTCTTTGTAACTGGTGCTGAAATTATTAATTGATTAACTGATTTAATTAACTTACAGAAAGATGAGAAATGTAATGATTCCAGTTTATTTTAGTTGATTATTTAGGAATAATTCTGTATTTTTTGCACTATGAATTGCAAATTTGATGAAACATGCATTTTAAAGATATCACTTTACACCTTTTTTGTTCTATTTTTTAGATGTTTAATAAACTAAACAGTGAAGCAAGCCAGTGCTAGTACAGTTCCTGCTGCACTACCTTTAACCCTGAAATATTTCAATAATCTGCTCTGAGGAATTTGCAGCGATAGTGTGGTCAAACCTTAAGCGCTTTCCCCACCCTCGTGTAATGACAGATCTGGGGAATTACTGAGCACACGAGCAAAATTGAAGCCATATGAAGCGGTTACATACATCCCAACACCTATTTTAGCTTATTTTATGGTAATAAGACCACGAGGACTAGCTGAAAGTCTCCACATGGATGCAGACTGCAAATATCGGTAAATGAAAACATGATTTCTCGTCCTGGTTTCATTCAGAGTTGTCCGTCTCCCCGTCGGCGATTGGCTGCCTGTGCGTGACGCTGAGAATTGGCTGAAGGTTCATGTCAGTTAATGGCATAATCATTGCAACTTAAGTGGTCAAGTGGCTTGTGAGATATGCATGTGTATGTTTCTGTGTGTGTTCCCTTCGTCCTGTTACTGACTGTGGATAAAAACAATCCTCATCTAATATTTTTCCATGACATCAAGTAATGTAAATTACGACGGGGTGTTGGTATGTAGTCTGTAATTACACATCCCCCCCCCCCCACAACCCTCCTTCTTTCTCTCCTCCTCCTCCTCCTCTTCACTCCGGAGCATTTGTGGATCTTGTGTTCGGGCCTCCTCGGTCTGCTCTGCCTCCTCCAACCCCGAGCTCTCTCCTCGGCTCAGACTCGTCCTGTTTGAAAGACGACTGCTGCACCCTACAGTTTAAAAAACGTCTCTCACCGTGGCTGCTCAGCCTCCAAACGCTGCTCGCACTCTCTGCTGTTTAAGATTAAACTGACACATGTTGACTTCCTATGAAAAAAAAATATCACACATAAAGGCGCCTCCTCGAGCACCACAGCGGGATAAAAACATAAGAAACCGGGATTTTTGATTAGATTTTAAACACGGATATGGCTGAATACACAGCGTCACTGTTATTCTGTAGCTTTACAGTCCTTCCAACTCTTAAATAATTTCACCCGTGGAGGATTTTTAGTGGCCGATGATGGTGTAAATTAAATATCAAAGGTTTTTCTGTCTTGATGAGGAGGGAAAAACTGGGCTAAACAGTGAATACTTGGAATATTTTGCTCATAATATCTGAACTAAAACTGAACTAACACCAACCTTAAAAGATTATTTCTGCTCAAAACCTAACATTATGTGCTTTTTACTGCCATTAAGACAAATTATTATAAGGATTATCTTTTTATTATATATATTAACAAAATACTATAATAATGACTTTATTCATGCTGTTGAGCACCTTAGAATAAATTTCTAAGGCGCTTTGAGAGACAAGCAGAAGAAGGATAAGGTCATGCATCACAAACTAGATGAAATGTAAGCAACTGTCAATAAAAATACCAGTAAAAAATAGAAGAAAAAAGTAGAAATAACAAGCATTGAAAAGTGACACATATAAGAAAGTCTACACAAGTTTCAATATTGCAAATTAAATTAAAACATCCAGAAAAAAAATGTGTTTATTAAATACCAATAAAATAACAGAAGCAGTAAAAATAAAAAAACACAGTGCCAGTCAGAAGTTTGGACACTTTCGGTGAAGTGGATTTTGTGGTTTTGCACGTTTTATAGCAGCAGTGAAACGATCACAGCAATGAAACAGCATCACCTCTTCAGTTTTTCAGTGACCGCCGGCACAGCGAGCTTTCTTTGTAACACTGAACCAGGGCGTTGTTGAAAAATACCTTTAAAGATGGCAAAAAAGAAGATTGCGTTGAGGGAAAACATAAAATAAATGTTAATATTGATTAAAAAAATCAAGATGATAGTGGCAGTAAAAAATAAACAACACAACTGAAAAAGAAAAAAACGGTAAAAAGATGTTAAAAGATAAATATGTTTAAAGAAGGTAAAAGGTAAGATTAAGTTAAAGCGATGCCAACAAGACAAAAACGTGAGTGTAAAAGAAAATGCTAACACCAGTCATAGCAACAGTAAGTAAAACTATAAAAGTTGATGCTAAAACACGACATCACACAAAACACATCTAACTGTATATTTTGATGGCCGAGGGTACGAGTATGTCGAGTAAGCACAAATTAAAAATGACAAGAAAATCATGAAGTTCAAGTTTTAAAAAAAAGGCTAAAAAAGAAAAAGTACAGTTAAAGACAAAAAGTTATTTTCAAGTTAAAGAAAGAACATGATCAAATAAAGTAATAGCAGCATTCAAAGAAGCAAAACAACAGAACATAATAGTAAAAAACAAAAAGACATTTGAGGGGAAAAAGCTGCTGACATATGACATATGACCTAAAAACAAGTCTATCAGAACCTGTTAAAATTGGCAAAAGGTGAGATTATGGTAAAGCAACAACAAGGGAGAATAAAAGTGGTAATAAAAGAAAAGATAACGAGATATATAAACATTAATAATCTGCTAAAAGACGACATGGGCAGCTTATAAAAATGTATTGTAAGGAGGTTGAGGTCCTCCTCGGGGAGAGCACCTTCTGATTTAAGCCCCTCGGGGCCCCACCTGAGGCTCTAAAGCTGCAAGTTGGTTCACTTGAGGTCAATATTGCTGCTCTGCAGCTTGGAGCCAAACCCGGACGTGCTTTAAAAGTGATCAGTGAAATGTTCAAATCAATACGGGGAGCCAATGGAGAGAAGCCAGGAGGATTGTGGTAGTGATGCGAAGCCGTCTGCTGAAAACCAGTAAGAAGCCTCGCCGCTGCCTCGTGAACTGGTTGGAGGCGGGAGAGGGATTATGCACCGGCACAGACTCGCAAATTTCACTTTCGTCATCATCTGAGTGAAAATCCACAGCCTTGCAAACACGTTTCCATATTCATAAGTGTACATAAGGATATTTACAGTAACCGAGATTAATATACAACGTGTTTTCTTCTCGGAGAGATGTATATTATTTTATCTAAATGTTAATCAGCCCATATAAGACAGGATTTTCATGGAAAATCCCTTCTGAGGTGCAGTTATCAATGCATATTAACTTACTGGTAACATTTTTTTAAGTGAGAAATACCAACTTTAGCTTTGGGTTATATGATATTGTGATAAATGATGCTTTAGTGGGGAATTTCACATTAAAAGCAGCTATAAAACAACTACTAATTGTTATTTTTTCTCGTATTTTCTTTTATGCGCACTCATTAGAGGTGCATACGAGTGCAATTTGGGGTTATATGATGCATGAATGCTGCCTTTGGGGAAACAAAGGGACTCACTTCTGACGTTTCAGGTGTGAGAAACCCAAACGCTGCCTCTTTGCACTTATTCCTGTCAGTCTGTACGGTCTGGATCTCCTCCCAGCAGTGGCGGCGTCAACCAGGGGGCTTTGCCTCATAAATCCCAGTTGAGGTAGCTGCGCCCTGCCCCCCTACACCCAGACACACACACACACACACACACACAGACTCTTCCTGACAGCCAAGTCTGCTCTGAGCTGAATTTCCAAAAAAACCCTTAATTGTACAGTTAGACCATCAAAATACAAAGCAGTGCAGGAGAGGAAGCAGCTTTAATTACCACAAAACCCTTCAGTGGTGGAATATTTGAGCTTTTATTTATTTTTGAAGGTGGAGTTGTGATCTTAACAGTGCGAATTAATAAAAAAGAGTCAAAAGTTTTGTAAAATGTCAGATTAAAGCAGGTACAGTGGCACAGAGATAATCAGTGCTGCTACGCAGGTTATATTTCACTTTATACAACCTTACAACATTTTGAAGGAAGTGCCGAGTGTTCCCACTTGGATTGTCTTCTCAGATTTGAACACTTTGGCACAGTTTTGCCAATCTTTCATTTAATTTGTGCGTTAACTGATCAGCAGAGGCTTTAACCACCTAATCAATGAGCTAAAAATGCCTAAAACATCACTGGAAACATGCAGAAAATACACATTCAGTCCTGTGAACTATACACCCACCTGTCAAACAACCTAACACAAGCACAACTCTGTGTGAAACAAGGCAAAACCAATGCTGTGGGCTTTAATCAGAAATAAACGATGAACACTTTATAACCTTTGTGTTCACACATCAAAAGCAAAGCTTAATTTACAAAATCTGCAAATCTACCATGAAAAACCATCTATATCTATTTCCAAATTATTATTTTTTAAATATATTTTTACGTACAAAAACGAATCGTTTTCAAAACTATAAGCACATAATCCATAAAAGCTACATCTAATTGCACATATATATTTAAAAACATCATTTAATATTCAAATCAGTGACACTAATTTATTAACATATTGGATTATGAGTCATCTGCATGCATAATACGCACACATTACATCACCATTAACATACATATGTAGAGTACATGTCCACGTGTGTTTATGCAAAATATATTTTTTTTACACACGAGATTGCAGCGTGCTCGCTCTGCCCAGTTAATAAAACTAAAACTAAAATAAAAATATGCCTCTGAGCAACTTTAGCCTCCTACCTGGAGTCGGGCTTACGCCAGAGCTGAGACTGGGATTGAAACGGAGACGGGAGATGGAGTCAGGACGGGGCGGTTGCCACGGCTGCTGATGATATGGAAAAATCCAGAAAAAAGAGGAAACAGCGTTTATTGATGTTTTGCTGCTGGGTTTAGGTCGAGCACATAATTAGAAATCAATCATATGTGAAAAACAAAATGATATAAAATAAGTTTCAAGAATTCACCGATTAGCAGCAGAGTGTGTTTCGGCGTTCAGCCCTGTAAAATCGAGTAAAATAAAGGAAAAATAAAGCTTTAAGTTTTACCTCTAATCATGACATTATAGTTGCTGGCATTAGAACCGGTGTAGAGGTTTTGTTGCATGCTGCCCCGGAGGTCAAATAAATTACCGAGGGTTAGCTCAGTTTTACAGATCTCTGACTTCCTCTTACAGCAGGATTCAGCACCAGTCTGAGGATGGTTTGTGGTTTAAATGTATTATTTTGCTCCCTGCAGACTCTGGTTGTATTTAGTGTGAGTAAAAAAAAAAACAAATAAGATTGAAAAAGTGTCTTAAATTCTCAAGGAAGGAGATCGTGCCCCCACATCCAAGAGTTGTTTTTTTTTTTATCAAGGTAAAAAGGATGCTAAGTGAATTTTATTGAAGTAAAGTTCTGCAGAAATCTGTCTTTTGTTTAATTTTGCATTCGTAACTCACATTCATTCGACTCTCTTTCACTCTGGTGACTTCAGAGACTTAATTTCTGGCATTTTACCTGCTAAACTGCCTCCCGTGTGCTGCTTTTATCTAAAATCACACATTTTTCAAGTGCTAAAGTAGCAAATAAGAACTGAAAGACGCATTTATATGAGTAAGCATCCTCCAAAATAAAAGCAGAAGCTTGTGCACAATACCAGCCCCCGCAAAACGTGCTCTTATTTTGTTGATTCAAGCACTGAGCCTTCATTTTTTGTTCTTTACTAAGCAGCTTCCTGTGATTACCTGTTAGCTTGGAGGAGTTTGGGGTTAAAACATGATCGTCTGCTTGTGCTCAAGTTTGAGTTTAATCCAGCCTCAGTGTCTGAGGGAAGTAGGGGAAGGAGGTCGTCGAAGCACCAGGATGGAGACGCTTTGACTTATCTGCGGCCGCCTTAAGTGAAGCCGTTTGGAGATAGACTGAGTAAATAGAAAACGGCGATTGTCGTCTCGCTCTGCCTCCCTCGCCATAATCTGATTGGGCACGTTCCCCCGAATCGAGGGCAACGCCAAAACAAAAGATCACCAATCAGATAGAAGGGGCTCCCACTGAACTTCTTGGCATGCTATGAATGCTTTGCCCTCTCATGTGCGCTAGTATCTAGCAGCGAGATTCCCCGTGTCGCTTTTATGTGTTAATCGTCACCGCTCAGTGAGACCATTGTGCTGTCTGCATCGCTGGGGGAGGAAACCGCAAAAAAAAAGAAGAAGAGTTTATATGGGAATGAATGCGAGCAGCAGATACTGCCAGCACCGTTTCACACGAGCACAGAATCGCCTCATCCCCCTGTTGACGAAGGTCCAAGAGTGCAATGTGGTGCTCTGCCACCACAGACATCTCTAATTGGTGGGAAAGAAAATGCAGACCGAGTGAAGAGTTCATTTATATGTTCAGGAAGGAAGGGCAATTATCACCTGAAGTGCCCCCCCCCCTTCATGTGTAGATGCAGAACAGTCACCGCTGACTTGACTTACCTCTAGAAGTGCCCTCGATCTCACAACTTTATACTTTAATGTCCTGTGAACGTCTTCCATTCCCCAGCTGTTCACCAAATCAGCTGTTAAAGAGTTATGTTCAATTCCAGCTTATAGTCCTAAAATATCTTAAAACAGCCAGAACTAAAACTGCCAGTCTGCGCCGCAGTTACAGGGACGTACTGACCAAGGGGATCGCAGCAGTCTCCCACAGTTTGCATGTAAGCCACTGACTTTTTAGCTGCTTGCTTCGGACTTTTACTTTGAAGGCACCTCGTCACCGCCTCTGATTATTGTCACATTTTTTACAGTTTCCCTTTAACTTGGCCAGAAGTTAGTGAATGTTTGTATCAAAGCTGGAACTCAACATCAGTGGGTGACCAAGGCAGTCTGCTAGCGAACAAAGCACCCAACTTTACCTACTGACGGCAAATTTTGGGGTGATTTTAGGTTTCTTCTTAGCAACCTGTGGTTGCCAGGGAGCCACTGACCAATCTCTAGACCTGCGTGCCTGAGGCCTAAGGTACTGTAGCCTCACAGTAGTAAGATACAGTGTTTTATTAGGAATCTAAACATTTTTCATGGACAAATTGACCACATGTAGAAGTGCTTCCTGTTTAACAGGACTAAAAAGTCTGCTTAAGGTGGCAGACTTTGAACTAAGGTTCAAATCCAGTCATTTCAGCCACTGTTTGGTGAGATTAGGTACAGCCTAATTTTATTAAAACACCAGATAAAGATTTTTTTTTTAAGCATGAGATTTGCTGCACAGTTTGTGACTACAGTAATGGATCTACTGAAGGGTCAAAGAAGTTGAAAAGGTTAAGGAGAAATAAAAATGTGAAGTTAAGTGCTTTAGCTGCTCAAAACAGAACAAACACACAGAAAGCTGCTCAGTTGCAGCTCTGCTCTGAATGCTAATATCTCAGCTGCGTGCGTGTGTGTAATGTGTGTGTGTGTGTGTGGGTGTGTAAAGCAGATGCCATTCTGCTGATCTCAGTCCACATCCATCCGTCTATAGCTTAAATCTTCCCGAAGGCCGGTTGGTACAAGCCGTCTGTCCTCGCAGCCTTTCCCCCCCCCTCTGCAGGTCAGACGGCGTCTGAACCTTTTCATGGCGTCTCGCAGGTCGACGAACGCGCAACAAAAAAAAAAACATCTGCCCGCCAAAAATTCACAAGCTGCCGCAGACACGAACGGCAACAGTCGATTTGTGTTCCTGCTGCCACACAGTGTCGTCGACAGCGTTGACTGTTGATGGATCTGTTGTGTTAGCTGCACTGTGTGATCTGCGGGGATTGAACAACAACAAATGTGCTTCATTCAAAAATCATGTTCAACATGTGTAATATACACTGTATTTATATAATGCATAAATAAAAGACTATACTTTGTATGAATACAAGGAGATACATTGTGTAAATTTAAAGAGATACATTGTATACATTAAAGGAGATTCACTATATAAATACAAGGAGGTATATTGTATTACAATATTATATATTTATATAATATATTTTATTAATACAATGTATCCGGTATAACGTATGTCTGAAGTATTAACAAGTGGTTGAAACTTTTGTTTCTTTTCTTTTTTTGATAATTTTTAATATGTGAAAATACATGAAAATAGATTGTGAAAATGTCATAATTAAAAAAATATTAATATGACAGAGAAGAATAACATTTGCAAATGGTGTTAAATAATAAAATACATGCAAAATGAAATGTAGTATATTCAAACTGAATATGGTTTATTAATAAAAGTTCAATATAACAAAGTATAGAAAAACACGGTTTATTCATTTTTTAATGCAGTTTTTTTCTGTTATTTTTTTTACAAGCTAATACTACAATACAAAAAAGTATTCACTTAGACTTTTTCCCCCCCACAAGTTTAAAAAAAAAAAAAAAAGAGCTCTTTAACCCTGATCCGCTGCGTCTGATAAACCTAATGATGATTTGGGTTTCTAAAAGCGCCGCCATGTTTTGGAAATGAGCTCTAAAAGCAGGATCCGCAGAGGCAGAACAAAGACAAGTTTGGAAAGGTTTAAAGGTTGCCTGGACTGTTCGGAAAGCGCAGCTCGTTACGGCTCGAGTGGCGAGTGCGCTCGTTTGCAGAAACAAGTGTGTGGAGGGTTTAAAGGTTGCATACATCGAAGCAGAGATGTAGCGAGAGCGTTTGACTTTCCTGGAGAAGTACAGTCAATATTGTGAGAGGCTTTAATGGTCAAACATATGCATAGTTTCTGCTCGAGTCCTTCTGCTGTGGTAAAACCTCAAATACATTCGGTATCATCTATCAAACGCAGGGAGGGGAGGAGGTGGAGGAGCAGGAGGAGGGGTGAGGAGGCTGGAGAACAGAAGTTGGGTTTTGCCACGGTACCGAGCAGTTATTTTATTGACGTGGGAAGACACAGGAAACGAGCTGCTTTCACTCTTGCATGTCGAGTCCTTCTGTTGGCGCGTGAATCCAAAACAATTTCAGATTTTGAGAAATACGGGGGCAGCTGGCGTTCCCACAGCCGTGCTGGAATTAGCCGTTTACGCGCTGCAACCCTATCTGCTCTGCACCTGGGCGGCTAGCATAGCCGCACCTTTGACTCGAGAGCACAGGCAACCACGGCGCATGAGAGACAGACAACATGTGCTGCGAGGGAAGGAGAAACTTTGGCCAGCACCCTTCCTGCATGTTTTCCCACTTTCTTTTTACTAGCTGGGAGGTGCTTTTGGTGCCATTTAAGGTGGGTGTGCATGATTATAGGGCCTCAAAAATTGCTCCCCAACCACAAATAATCTGGCAAAATCCTGCAGAAGGTGTAGATTCCTACTGAACACATGCACATTTGTAATATATAAGGTTGAGATTGCAACATTGTGTGAGCAAGAATCACAAATTCAACAAGTGAAAGGAAAAGAAAAACTGGTAAAACAGACATTTAATGCACTACTATTATACAAAAAAACTGTTGCAAATGTTCAAACATGCAATGCATAGCCACACATTTTCATCATGACCGACTGCAGCTACACTGGAAGCCTTTAAAATCTCCGCTGAACGACTGTTTAATTAGCAGGACTTCATTAGTTTGAGCTCCAGTGGAATGGATTTGGGGCTGTTATACCGAAATCATTCCCTTTATTGTACCTTTCCTGAGCTCGTATCGCCGGGCCGCCGGCGTTAACAGGCAGGCGCGGTAAACAGCGGTGAGGAGTGAACATGTTGTCGCCTGTGTTGAACATCTGACCTGGCTGGAACCTGCGGCGAGCGGCACAGCTGAACAGGAGGCCGTCTGGATGGGAGAGGATGGAGAGAGAAGGGGCGAGGGGGGGGAGGTTTGGCTGTACATGCTTGGCTCCTTGCCCCGGTCCCATTGACCAGACAGCTGAACTAGCGAAGGGAAAGGGGGGAGGGAGGGAGAGAAGGCAGGAAATGGATAAAGCTTTTGTTTTTTTTTAGACGTGAGAAAATAATAATCTGTGCATGCTGCTTCTGTCGTACATGAAGGTGTGCCTGCACCTGTCAATCAGAAGATGCCTTGACTGAAGGACCCAAGACCTGCTTAGCCTGACATATTTTAGTCACATGCAAACTTTACAGTAAAGTGAGGAAAAGAAGAAGTTCACAGGTTTGGATTTCTTAAAAACTGCACACTACTAACTTGTTGTGAGAGCCAAACGCCTCTAACCAGACCTCAAAAATATGCTTTGATAACTTTGTAGGACAATCATCAACAGCACAGCCCAAACATATGTTTATATGTGTTTTTGAAGTAGCATAAACTTCCTTGTACAAGTTTCTGTATCATAAATGAAGACTAAAGAAACCAAATGAGCTTAAATCTTAAACTGTGACATTTCTGATTCTGCTACATGGCTTGGGCTTCATTTTACCCTCGCTAACTAGACAGCAGAAACACATCAGCCCTACAGAGTGGTTAGTGACCAACCAGTGGCTGCTGAACTCAACCACAAACTGCACTGGCATGAGTGGAAGGAGCCTTTGACGAGGATGGGATTTGAACCCTTGTGTGTTTTTTCCACACATCTGATGTTTCAAAGCTTCTCGTAGTAGTAGTGCGACTTTAATTTCAGAACACATGGCTTGGAGGGACAAACTCTAAGCTGATTGCTGGCGTATCGACACCAGAGCGCTCATTTGGTTTTCTCCTGAAGAGAGACTGAACGTCTTTTCCGGCCTGGGAAAAAACGTGGCGGAGCTGCAAAACGTTGCTAATATATTTTTCTTACCTTGTAACCATTATTAATCCCAGTGGGGGAATTGTTTTACCCCAGTCAATTAAAATATAAATGTAACTGGTGCTAACCTTGATTTGGTTGCTAGTAGGTAAAATTAAAGCTACACTTTGTATTGTTAAGTAGTTTCTCTTTGGACTAATAAAGCATAAGATTGGTGTAACATTTGCAGTGCCAACAAAATAATATGAAATAAAAATTATATTTTTTTAACTTAGTTATTTTAATAAACCGTTGGTTCATGCATCACAAAATTAGCCATATAGAATGTTATTGTACCAAAACAGAATATATTTGGACTTTTATTGTGAAAGGTAAGAACAAGAAGTATCCCTTTCTGACCCATGAAACACTGAGACAAAGCAAAACCACAACAAAACAAACAGTTTTTGGCCTAATTTTTCAAAAGCCAAACAAAATTTTGAGATAACCTAAAATTCTGACTTAAGTATTATGGAAAAATAAATAAATAAAAAAAATTCTGAGCCGGAAATAAACTTCCATACTCCCATAAACTGCAACACCAGCTCTGGTTAAAGCAGATCACGCTGACTCACTGCACCATCTTGTGGTACAAACCGGTATTACATGAAAGTACAGCATGGCCCTAATGAAAGATGATATCACTTCAACACAACACACACGTTTTCACATTAGGTCGCAGCAGTAATTTCTTTGCATTCTGCTAATAACTTAAGCAAATTTTGCGATGTTTTGAGCTTTTTAACATAACAAGTTGCATTTTTTATAATAAGTTCTCTATATAAATTATGACTTGGCTTTGCTTTCTTATTGCCCGACCCTCCTTACCCCTTGGTCCCACTAGCTGCTAAAACTACTTCCAAATTGTCACATAATTTGCACTTTTACACATGTGTGCTACTAAAGAGCTGAAATTAAGAAGATCCCCATAAACCTTCCAGTAGCACGTTTTATATATCATCTTATATATCTTGTCGCACGATTTACTGATGAAAACATTAACATTTTCCTCACATAATACAGGATTTATAAGACACAAACCTACTTATTCTCTTTATTTTGAACCAGTGACCCCAAAGCAACAGCAAAAACGTTATGTTAACACTGTGATGAATAATTAAAAGTTAGGTCAAGTTCATTCGCTCACGTGTTAATTTTTGTGTACCATACACTTGTAGGCGTACACAATGTGAGCACGTGTCCGTGTTGTCTCTGTCCACGACTGTCACCCTGGTGGACCTGCCCACTCTGACTTGGTTCCAACCAATCAGGTGCTAATGTGCAAAAACAGGAGAGGGGCTGTGCTGACAGATGGTAGGCTGACCTGGAAAACCTGCCCTCTTTTCAGGGTTCAGCAGTCGGCAGATGACAGGTATTATTTCATAACCCAAAGACTGAAGAGGGGTTGGTGGTAGCAGACACACACACACACGTAACACACACTTTTGCTGTCACTTTGAATCATTATCTAGTTGTTGACACGTTTCCTGTTGAGTTTGGTCATTCTTATTGGTACCGTTATTAGTTTTAAGCTCAGGAAGCATCAATTTTGGATTCAATTTTCTCTTTTTTTTTCTTGATACATGATTTATTTAAACACTTTCCTGCTTCACAGATAGATACACACACTCAACTGCAACCCGACAATACATGTTACACGTTCTTGTTTTTTTTGCAGCATACAGGCCTACATATGTCAGTATGCAGAGGATTAAATCAGATTTAATCAGGCTGTGAATTCCCTGAATCAAAAAACAAATTACCAGCTTCCAGCTCACAGAATTTTACCCTCAGCCATTGACGCACACATACACACACCTATTTATCCGACTCTCCAACCAGCCATGTACCTCCAGTGTCAGGGCAGATCTGTGTGGCAGAAAGTGCTTTCTGATGAAGTTGTTCATAAATTTTAATACGACATGTCAGCTAACATGATGTATAGACTGGCTGCTCATTCATATTTCAAACAGTCTGCTGTTGAGAAAATAGCACAGTTGTACCTTGCTCTACCTTCAAGTGCTGTGCGGTTACAGCTGTCAGAGCCAGTGCAGAGAAACGCTGTTAGCCAGTCTCTGACAGTGTGGATTTTCTCACAAATCTGCCCCCATCATGGAGGAGGAGTGGAAAAACAGAGCTATCTGAAAAATAACCTCCAGTAAATCAAGGAAAGATTATAGAAATTCTCATGCAAGATATCTGTTAAGGAATAAATCATTCACTTGCACTGAATACTTATTTCAGTATGTTTTTTAATGATTCTTGATGTCATTCACAAAGGATATACATACACAGTCCATAGCCATTCGCAATGGCCAGCCATGTGAAAGTCATGTCTTAACTGGGCGACAGAAATAATATATTGCAAACAAACTCTACATTTAAGAATAGAAAAAAGACAAATAACAATAAAACACCAAACAAATGTGCTTACAACAATATCTAAAATGGTCTAGGCTCTGTATAAGTAAACCATGACCGTGCTATGAAAATAGAAAGTATTTGAAATGTTGGTTAAAAAGAGAACAGCTTGGAGTCTTTTGATGTTTTAGTATGTTATAGCCTCTTTGTATACCAATCAACCACAATATTGATTGTTAGCAGCACATTATGCTAATTCTGTCTAATGCAAGTCCGTTAGTACCCCAGTGCTAGCGTCAAGCAGTAAATTACA
>VOQK01011048.1:17742-61626 GCA_015052645.1 Benitochromis conjunctus | reverse complement strand
CAAGCAGTAAATTACACGCGCCCTAAAAATAGCTTGCTAGCACAGATTTGGTCATTTTTGACTATAGTTCGTACTCTAGTGTTAGAATAAAGCTGTAAATTATATGTTTTAGGCTAACACTAGCTTGTTAGCAACAGTGCCTACAGATTATGCAAATGCTAGCATTTGCTTTGAGCAGTATATTATATATATTTTAGACTAATGCTAATTTGTTAGCAGCAATTTTCTGAGTTTAGGCTTATGTGAATGTTGTGAATATGTTGGGTACTAACGTGTAAATTCCCTGCTAAAGAGCTAATTTTAGCTTATTAGTGACATTTTACACAGATTAGGGCAATGCTAACTTGTACATGTCGGTATTATAGTTTTAATATCAAGTAGTAACTTTTATATGTTGTGGGCCAATTCAAACTACTACATGTCGCTAGAGCCAAAACACTGGCCATGAAGGACTCTCATCCAGTAAAACACTGAAGCTTGCCTCAAAACTTTCCCTTTAATCTCAACCACAGACTTCTTGAAGTGCTACAGATGAAAGATCTCAATCATTAAGAGTTAAAAAATGTTAAGGGTCAAGAGGAGAAATTTGAACTAGACAGAAAAAAAATCCCCTTTTGCTCTGAACAGCTGAGGATCATATCGAATTCTCCTCCACATAACTTCAACTGATGCCTGCCTTGCTCAGTTCAAGGTAGCCAATATCTGATTTTTCCCAACCTAAGACTCTCGCCTTGTATGAAAATGAGACACATTACCGGTCCATTAATTGATCTGGGTGCTGCTTTGAAATGTGGACCTTCCTGAGAATCAGGAATTAGGGCCGACTCCGGGGCCAATTAGGTGACTCTTTGCCGCGTGTGCACCGGCATTTCAATCAGTCTGGACCGTCCGCAGGTGAAATGCCAATCAGGAGTCGTCGGTGGCTGTCGTGAATGCTAAAGGCAGGTTAGGCGGCTATTCATGTCCAAATCACGCCACGCATACAGCAGAGGGGGGCAGAGGCTAATAGTCGCTCATTGCCTGGTTTTACCTTTCATGATCCTGCGGCTGCCGCTAAACATCAATGACGGATCCGAAACAGGTTCTCCACTCAGCATGTGATTCTACTCTTTACCTTCTCTGCCAATAATAGAGGGCGCACGTCTATGAATAGCAAAGGAGAAGAAATGGTGGTGTAATTATCCCTCTGAGAGCACCCCTTCCTCATCTGATTATACACATTTGAATATGTAATGAACATTGAGTGACAGAATAGACCTTCGATAATATTTATATGTTTATTGATTTACGTAGAGAAATTCTTTTCAAATATGTATCATCCACTGGGAGGTCAGATGTGACTTAATATCATAGTGTATTTTGAATATGTTTTTAACACGCTCTTTTTCTACACCAGAGGTTCACTCTCAACTTAAAAATATACTATAGTGAAAAAGCAAAAAGCAGTAACTACACATCTGGCCTTCAAAGTTGTTATATTGTTATCTTGCTTTAATGATCACAGCGTATGTGTGAATGTCTGCGTCCTAACTCCTCCTAGACTAACAGATCGTCACAGTCTTTGACTCTCTGCTAGCCTTAGCCAAATATAATTTAGAACCTTATTTTTCCTGCTTACTGAATCCAGATTTTTCATAATCTTAAATGAATTAATCTGCTATTAAGTAGCTAAATCAAAACTGACAATAAAAAAAAAAAACGATAAAGTGCTCTTGCTAAAAACGCTAATTGTTGTAGCTCAACAGGTTAGCCATCTTTGTAGCCTTTGACTCGAGTGTGCTAAATCAGCAGTTATTTACTTATTAAATGGCCCTAAATTTTTCTGAAGTGTTTATTTAACTCAGTTAAAAAGTAACATGCAGTCCAACTTTAAGTATACTTAGTGACAAAGAGTTTAAATGCAAAATAATGATGTAATGAGTCAAAATGAGACACAAAAAGTGGATTTTTTTTTAACTGTCAAAATCAAATACAGCAGGAAGAGCTGGAAACACGGAATAATATTTCAGGTCAGAGATCATATTCAGCCATTTTTTATTTATGTATTTATCTATCTATTTATTTATATTTATACATTTGACTTTGTCTGAGGTGCCTAGATGTAAACCAAAAAAAAAGTGAACCTTTATTATCATGACATGGTAATGTTTAACCTAAAACCAGTACACGAAGATTTCACACCCACGCTAAAGCCAGGAGAACAACAGTAAACTTTATATGGCTACATATAGGTCAGCATGTTGATTTAGATTACAGGGCAAATGTGTGTATTTATAGTATGTGGGAGTGCCAAAACAGTAGTAGAGTGAAATAAACCTGAAATAAAGCCTCGTTAATAAAAGTAACGAGGCTGAAAATCCTAAATTTAAATATTGCTGCAAATACATTTTATATTTATATATATATATATTTTTTTTTAATGCCTCATTTTTAAAACTACTCTTTATTACAATAAAGAATTCTAAAAATTAAACTAAGTTATTAAAAAAAAAGCCTCTGAGCCCCACAGTATTGTATTTATGTTTCTTTTCTTCATAGAATTGCCCATTTATTTACAGCCACTTCTCATTTTGCCCATACTCGTGCTAATTATGGTCTGCCTGTCTGTCATATTTCAGCCATGTAATCCCTGGGAGCGGCTGACTGGCTGACCATGTGCTGTGTTCAGATGTGTCCTGCCACTCTAAACCCTGTTGTAATCCCGCGTTCAGCCAGCGTGAGCCTTAATTGAAATAATCCCTGCCGATGAGCGGGGCGGTGCTGCACAAGCCTGCAGCCGGGGCCAGTTTCATGATGGGTCCAGTTTAACCCACTGTGTGACTCTGACCTTTCCCTCGCTGCTCGCTGGGACCATCTGAACCCGTCCCAGTAAGGACATCTGGTCGGATACTGGGGAGGTCGTTTGATCCGGCTGGCTGCTCCCAGAGGCCTTTCAGACGCTCTCAGACTTACAGTACAGCACTGAGCGCTGCTCGAGGGGCGTATGACAGCCGCACAGCAGAACAGTTTGCTATCAGTAAGAGAAAGAAGAAGCTTTTACTGGCAGATTTTTGAGCAGTGTACTGAGTTACTGACTGAAACAGAAAGCGTCCATCAGAGAATAAACAGAGAGAGCTGAATAAACAGGCTGCAGATCAGTATTTTCATTTCTAATTATTTAACAGACATATTTATGTCAGATAAACGGTTATATTTTTAAAGTATTTTAAAATCATTATAATAATAATAATTATTATTATTATCTTTTAGGAGTATTTACGTATTAATTTGGGTTTAATTTGTCCAAAAATGTCAACGTCAAAACTGGAAGTAAACTTTAGTAAATTTCCACAGTAATCACTTTTTTTTTAACACATATGCAGAATGCTTATTACAAACAGCTAGCAGGAAATATGCTGAATAATTTTAATTTGACCCCTTTTTTGATATTTACGTTTACTTGCTTTTAGTAAATGAAAATATCTGCGTGCACAGTTCATGAGGCCAGATTAGCCAATGGGCAGTCTGGGCACCGGCCCCAGCATTAACACCACTGAGGAGGCCTATTGAAGCGGCACATGGAAAAAGAAGATTTGATTGTCTTTAAATTTAGAGCCGGATGTTTTGATTGCCAGAAAAAGTACATATATATAATGAAGTAATTGCTATAGTGCAGTTGTCTGTATTATGAAAGGAGGAAAAGGAGAGGAGGAGACAGACAGACAGACAGACACAGGGAAGCCCCACAGGAAGTAGACAACAGCAGATGTGTGTGTCAGGACACTTACATTGAACACGAACATAAAAAAAGCTCTGGCTGCTTCAGTTTCCAGCGTGTAAGGTGATCGTGATTGTCATTGCACACTGCTCTCTGTAACGTCTTCAGCTCCATAGGTTTTTGGACAATAACTTTATTCCTCTGCACTCCAACATAGTGGACTTAAAATCAAATAGCCAAGATGTGATTAAAGCATGAATTGCGGTCATTTTTATACACGGTCAACCAGCATAATCTTTAAATGTAAGAGTTTAAAATTCTACGAAGTCTAGAACTTGTGAACTTCACCAAATGCTGTGCTTCCTCCTCTGACGGGGCCTGTTAGGGTTTTACCACAGCCTCTGTGCGTCTCTCTGCTTTTTGTTTTATCTTCAGTAACCTGAAAAAGCACGCTCTGTTCAGTTGAGATCAGGCGGCTGACTTGTCCAGTGAAGAATATCCCATTTCTTTGCTTTGCTTTTGCCTGCTTTGGGTCATTATCCATGTGCACCGTCGAGTGTTGTCTGATCAGTTTTGCAGCAGATTTTGTCTTAATCTGAGCAGTGAGTATAGCCCTGTGCACTCCACAGTTCATCCTGCTGCTTCTATCATCAATAAACACCAGTGACCCGATTCCACTGGAAGCCACGCGCGCCTGTCCCATAACACTGCCTCCAGCATGTGTGGCAGATAATAAGCTACTCTTCATCTTGGTTTCATTTGTGAACCTCTCCAGGCTTGTTTAGATGTTTCCTGACAAACTCTGGCCTTCTTGCTCCTGAGTGTATCATGTGGTTTGCAGCTCGTTGTAAACCCTCCGTCTCTCCATTAAAAATCTGACAACGACACTCCTACCTCCTCGGGAGTGTTTTTGGTTTGGTTAGATGTGGTGAAGATGTTTTTCCTAACCATGGAAATAATTCTGTGATCATCAGCTTTAGTCGTCTTGTGGTCTTTCAGAGCTTCTGGTGTTGCTGAACATTCCTTCTTATTAAAGATGTACCAGCCTTTTGTTTTGGTTCATCCTAAAGTTTTTGCCGATCCTCTGATAGCTTTATTTCATTTTTCCAGCCTAATAACAGCTTTCTCCACTTGCACTGACGTCTATTTGGACATCATATTGTACGTTCGAGTGAAAACATTTGGAATCAAGTCCAAATCTTCCATCAGCTGAATTTGTCTTGAAATAATGAGGGAGCAAGCCTCACCTGGCCATGAAACCGCTTGCCAGTTAGGTGAGATTACATTTCTTGTAGTGAGAAGTGTAGGCTAATATAAATAGATTCCAGGGTTAATTAGCGCACGATATATGTGGCAGACGTACATGAATCCATTAGTAAGATAAGAAGCTAACAGAAGAAACTGCGGTGTTGTTTTAAACCATGAAAATGTGCTCGTACAAGATGTTTTAAACACAGAAACTCAAGCCAGCAATCGTGCGGTGAAACCTACATATTGTCTGTTTCCAAAGATTTTTAAACAGGCCCACTGTGTTTAAACTGCGGCGTTTACAATGCATCACCTCTGAATTATTGCCCGCCGTGCGCTCCTCGCTAATGAATGTGTTTCTCTCTCTGTGTATTTAGTTATTCTGTGTCTGAATGGGTTCATCTCTGCCTCCTTTTTCCTGCCACTGTATCTAAAACAGTGCATTAACATCTGCAGCCCATTTAGTGCTGCTGACACAAGGCTAATAACAGTGTGTGTGTGTGTGTGTGTGTGTGTGTGTGTGTGTAGCTTAAGCACCAGCCAACAAGCACAGCTGAAAGGTGTCACCGAGGCTCCTACGCCTCCTCTAACAGTTACTGATTCAGGAGGCGCTTGGGCTTTTTATGTGTGTGTGCGTGTGTGGCCTCAAAATACTGCCTTTAAAGGGGCATTCTGCAGAAATGTTGTATGTGCTGGCGGGAACACCTGAGGAGCATATCTGCAGGTGACAACGAGGCTGGTTTGATGCTGGAGAATCTAAAAAAAGTAAGAAAAAAGAAAAATCAGATAACGCACATCCGTGCAGCTTCCACATCCCCTTCTCTGTCTCTCCCGCTCTTTTCCCCTGCATTGTTATTTGTCCATTTCTGATTATTGATCTTTTACAAATATTTTTCAAGGTATCTTAATTACCCGCAAAAGAAGCGGCGCCTTGGCCGGCGGACAACACAAATAAGTTAATTTGCATTTCTGTGTTGTGAGTGTTTTGGCAGGCGCCGTACCGGTCCAGATTGTAACCCCTATTTCTGCCTCCAAAAACCTGCCTTGGAGGAGCGTCCACGGAGGGATTAGGGATTTAGTGGGGAAGGTAAGTGTGACTACAAGCTTTGGCTCGCCATCTGCTCCCCAGCAGAGTTGAGGCCAACCTGTGCAGCCTGCAGCAAAGACCTGGGCACTGTGCTAACTCTGGCTCGAGCCAACCTGGCGCCCGCGGCCCCAATCACCAACAGTCTGCTGATTAGTTGTAAGAAGCACTCCATATGTAGCAAAGTTTTTTTCCTCCTCACTCTCTCTGTCTGTCTGTCTCCTTCCCTTCCTTCCTCTCCTCCTTCTGTATCCTCTCGCCGCATTAAATAAATATGGATGCATGGATTTGTATTTTTTTTAATCGCCTTCGGTGGTCTGTTCTTCTTCTCGCTCACCTCTGACAGAAAACCAAGCCAGGGGAAGGAAAGGAAAAGAAGATGAAGCGGGTGAAGTAGAAGGAGAAGAAGAAGAAATCCTGGCTGTCCTCCTCTCCCTTCTTCTCCTTCCCCTCCCTTGCTCTCTTTTGCCTGGCAGCGCCGGGAGACAGATGACAGGGGTTTGTGGCCGTCTGATCACCCCTGGGTGGGTATTTTCTAATTTATTTAACGGCAGCTTAATAAAGAAGAAGGAAAAAAAAAACAAGATGAAGAAGAGGAGGACGGAGAATAAAGAACACAGGAGGAAGGCAGGTCTCTCGCCCCAACACTGCCCAAAGAAGAGGAGGCAGCGACTCCCTTGGTGGAGATACCCGAGAAGATCAAACGACACCAGAGGAGGAGGAGGGGAAGGAAAAAAAAAGCACAAGAAACATAATGCTCATTATTAAATTGCAGCCATTCCTGTTGCCAGGAACCTATTTCTCAGTATTAATTATTCATATTTTATTTCAGTAATCCAATACTCAGGTGAGAGCGGCTGCTTGTGATAGAACGTGTAATTTTGAAGCTTAATGGCAGCGGGGCGGCCCGAGCAAGGGATTAGAAACAGAGTATAAATCACTAATGGCTGCGTGGATGTACGGCGGCTTGAATCCGTCTTGCTTTGTGTTTACTTGTGTTTTATTGCGCCACGACGCTCCGAGGGAAACACTTCGCCGTGACCTTTCTCTCCCTCCCCAACCCCTCGAAACTTGAGAAACACGAGTGCAAGAATGTGAGAAAAGAGGAAAAGCTAGTGTCACACTTTGCAGGGAAAACAATTTTCCCGCTTTGTCTAAACAAAGAGTTCATCGGCATCTTTCTCGTGTTCCCCAGCTGACAGTGAATGCGCAGAAAGCAGAGATTGGACGACGTGTTTGCAAATGCGCACGAGGCCTGATTCATACAGATTATGTTTTTCAAGCAGAATAGCGCCATCACTTACTTTTGATCCGATTACTTTCACCCTGAAATCCATCTTGGCGATAAGAAGAAATTATGGACATTTCAGGAGTTTCGGGGAATATTATGAGCATGTTTTTTTTTTTCCTTTCTCCTTTTTTCGTAGAGCCCGAGGTCCCGCCGTCTCATAAATGTCTCTGTCATCACCTTCGCCATCGCTCTCAGGCGGGCTGACAATGCAGGAGGCGTTCGCTCCTTCGCACCCATTTATATCCTCTGTTACACTGATGAAAAAAGTGAAAAATATGCAGGCATATTTCTAACCCAGATACAGATGACTATAACTGCCCTGCATGTTTAGAATAGGAGTTGAACACACATCTTTGTTAAAGGAAATAATTTCTTGTTGTTTTTTTTTTTCTTTTCATTTTTGAGAAGCCTAATACCAATCTGTTGGCGCAGTTATGTTACAGGCAGTTAGCTTAGGCTAAAGATAGAAAACCGAGTAAACTACAGACAATGATTATGAAGCATATGCAACCACCATAACATGGCACGCTCACATCTTAATGGATCAAGTTTTACATTTTGGTGATCATCATCTTGCCTGTTTTTTTAACCAAACAGCAGCCAAATCAAATTCTGGCTAGCTAGCTTAATTAGCAAGAGCTCTGTCCCAAAACCTAGACCGCATCCTTCAGAGGACCTCGCCCTTCGCGGTCTACGTGTGCCGAGAAGGCCGGAAGTGCGAGGTTGTGAAATGGGACGGTCTAGTCTTCAGATTTGCGTCACCAGCTGTCTCGGTGGAGTTTAATAAACTCAGCCGTCTGCTCCTTGCTCCCTGAAATCTAACAGGACACTGGAGTAAATTTTCTACCATCTCACACTTCTGTTAAATCAGTTTTCTGTTTGACGTTTATACTATAACCTTAATCTCAACCAAACAGATTTACTCAGGCACAAATAAAACACTAAAAAAAGCCAAACAATAATATTTTTAAGTTATCTTAAAGTTAAGCTAAGTGACTTGTATATCATGTTTAATGTGAGTAGCGAAAGACCGGGGGAGGTCTGAAAACGATGTGCTGGGAGTTCACTGTTCTCGTCGGCTCTAGTGAGCCTCGACCACTTGGTCAGCGATCGAGCTGGTGGGTGACAGACGTCTCTGAAAACGTCAGAGCACATTTGCAAATATGTGATGTCTTGATAAATCATGCAGATATTTGAAGTTTACACAGCTACTTTCTCACCTGAAAATATTGTAAAAGTTTATTTTGTGACCCAGAAAGAGTAATATTAAAACTAAGTAGCTGCCGCCATTGTTGGAACCTGGAATTGGCTGGGCCGTCCTATGAATTCTGGGATAGGTTGTGCCACAAAGGATACACCCGACTCATCCTTCAAATCCGGGGAAATGAAGGACGCTTTGGGAGCAGCCTTCAAATTGGGACGGCCTGCATCGCCTGGCTGTGATGTAATCGGCCTTCAAATGCGGCCTCTGAAGGATGCAGCGTAGGAATTGGAACACAGCTCGGGTCTATTCACGCTGTTTTAAGATGCAATGCTACATTTTGGCTAGCAAAAAGCAGGCTTAGAAAGAAAATGTGTATAAGAATGCAACCATACAATGAGATGCATAACTCTTTTGGTGGTCATAATCTTGTTTATTTTTTAACCAAAAGGGTAGCTAATGCTAGTACTGACTTGCTAGCTTATTTAGCAAAGTGCATTCACTATGTTTTAAGGGAAGCACTTTGTGATGCTTATTTAGAACCATTTTGGGAATATTAAAGATGGATATAAAAGATGGATTTTTGACAGAAGTGCCTTAAACATGCATTTAATTTGATAGCCAGCAGGTGGTGACTTCTATTGTACTGAGGTCTCTCACATGGCATCATACATACATTGCTCATGCATTGCTAAAAAAAAAAACCCACATCTTTGCATTTTCGTGGCAAAGATGTGTCATAGTGAGGAACAGGTTTACTGTAAACTTTCTATATCTACTGTAAGTTTATTGTGAACTTTCTATATCTACTGTAAGTTCATGGTACGTTTACTGTGAATGTTCTGCAGGTGTGCACTAGTGATGAGTTATTGTGACATCCGTGCTTATTTTTGATGGTGGTGGTACTGGGCAGCTTTTGGCCTTACGAGAAAAAAGGCAATTAGGTCATAGAATATGCACACATCTTGCATGCTCTGTGGTCTTCCGCAATTTGGGCAAAAAAAAAAAAAGTAAAGGTCAGCCACGTTAGTCAGATTGCGCTCGACAAATTCTAAAAAGGCTCGCTGGTCACGCCGAATGTATTCCCTGCAACATAATTAGCCCCCTCAATTCCCTGTCGTGCCAGGCTACCCGGTGTCTCAAAAACCCCACCCCTTCCCCCAAAATGCCTTTCACCTCTGCTTGCTCTGCAGCTATGCCCCCTCCTCTCCTCTCCTCTCCCCTCTCACCGCTCTATCACACATTGTTGCTACCCTAAACTTGCTGCAGATGCGGTCGGCTGATGCATAAATTAGTCATCAACATTAGCATTAGCCGACGCATGGCACCCGGTGCCAACTGCTCTCCGAACGGCCATAAAAGGTCATGTTTTGATGACTGAATGCCACACAGGCACCTTGGCTCCCCGGAGGAGGGTTCCCCAGGTGCACGTGAAAGGTTAAAAATTACCTACCCGCCACCGCCTGTCTCTGGCGAAGGAAATAATTAGGGGGTTTTTAGGGAGCGGCAGAATGCCTCGCTGTCAGATGACAGAGCGTTACCTAATGGTCGTATCTGGGGAAGAGTCAACCGGCCTGTCATTCTCTTGACAGGACAAATGAGCATAATGGTGGCAGGGAAATGGGCGCCTGTTCCCCCTTTTTTTCCCAGCCAGGGAGGTGGGGAGGGAGTGGGGGTGAAATGGCAGTGCCTGAGCAGAATAACACCAGCAAGTTAACCTTTTACATAAATCTGTTAACACGTGTATGAGTGCTGTAGAAGTGGGGCTTGATGCTGCGCTGCTACAAGGTAGGACAAGTCCATTTTTTCCCCTCCTGGTGCTTTATGCTGGAATGAGCTTTCTTAGATTTTCATTTTGCAGACGGAACATCATCTTTCCTGCAAGACAGAAGGAAACCCATCGAGCGCCCTGATTTACCTCAACAATCTCCACCTCCTGCAGACATCACTTTTAAAGGCCCTCAAGCTAAGGGTGAGGCACTCTTCACTCTTAAGTTTGGAGGTAACAACAATATTTATTGTTATTGTTGTTTTATAAAGATTTGACTCGAATCAGCTGAAAGTATCTGTAGGCAGGGATGTTTACAGGACTTATTTTAAATGGGATGGCACACAGGAAGACCAAGAAGAAGGCAGGGTGGACAGAAATGTGTGTTGTCCTGCTGGAAACACAGTGCAGTAAAAGCATAGAGGTGGTCATACCAAATACTGAACTTCAAGGTTGTTAGAATGCTACAAACTCTGTTGCTAACTTATAAACTGTATTTACATTTATGTTTGCACATTTCAGTAACTCACTGCACTTATTTCCCCTTTATCTGGCAAAATATAAAGAAATGAGGGGTTGCTGAAGACGTTTCCACAGCACTGTATACATTCAAAAAGATGGAACCAGGAATTTTCTGCCTAAAAGTTTATAAAATGTATGTTTTATTATAATTATGCCAATTGTTTGTGCTTTTTTTTAAAACTGTAAAACGTATATAAAAACAAACATTTCCAGTACAGACTCTCTGATAGCCTCTCTCCATCTCTGAATAATTTTCTAAGACCACCACACTGCCAGCTTGATTTTGTGACTATGAAAATGAGCTGCTACTTTCCAGTCATTTTACACTGAAAGGAAACAAACCCTGTGTGTTTGTGTATTAACCTGCTGATTAAAAGCAGGATGTGTACACAGGTGAGTTAACAGGGCTCAGGTGCTGCTTGGCTGTTCTTCCTGCATCCACAAAGCACATCACCTGCTTTCACTGAGTACTCAGGGTTTGTTTTCAGTGATATTTCTGTGTCGGTGTTTGGGGACCTGCTGTAAAGAAGCGGCAGAAGGATAGGTGTTCCTTACCTCGATTGTTTGAGGTTGAGTCACGCTGCCAAAAGCACCTGCAGGAATTCACTGACGTTAATCCATCAGCTGGTGATGTCTCCACGCTTTGCTTTTCTTCTTCATCTGTTCATTTCAAACTGCAAGTGGAGCCATTCCACTTACTGTTGGTCTCATTGAACAGAAATGGTTGCAATTCAGTTTGGGGAGCAACAGGGGGCGCTCACGAGTCGGTCCTCAATAATTAGCAGTAAACGACGCTGTTGTTTACACCTAAAATCACAGCTTTTATTTCACTTTTTCATGAATACAGCATTTATTTGTGTTAGAATTGAAATTTAACAGCACCTGTCAGTCGAGGTGGACGACTTGATCCCAGTATCAATAATATCAAAACCAACGCTGGTATTGGACTAATACTACCACAACAGGATCGATACTAACTAATTATCGTGAGGAAAAAAAAGTGATTAAGCGGTCATTAACATGTCATCAGAACTGGCAAAACGATGATTATTCATCTCACAAATCATCTCTCCCCTACATAAGCTGCCTTTATGGGCAAAAAGTATCGGTATCTGTATCAGTATCGGCAATACCGGCGCTGTCCTTATTGGTATTGGATCGATAACGAAAATCTGCGGTATTGTACGACACTACTGGCTAGATTTGCTCATAAAATGTGATATTCAGGGATCTCTAAACTGTAAGTTGATGTTAGAAGTCAGAAGATGTTAGAAGAAGAGATGTCGCTGAATGCTCCCAGAAAGCTTCGTGTGGGGGTTTTCTTACTAAATAGAAATTGAGACCACAGATTCAAAAAAGTGACAACTGTGGTTATAGATCAAGTGCATAAGGGGCCCTTTTCCAATAATTTCATATAATTTGAAGCTGCCGGCTTTATAATCGTGCACGTCCTTGAGTGTCGAGCCTGCGCAGAGTAAAAATCAGTTGTATTACTTGAGCAACACCTTAAAAACGATCACGTTAATAACAGTTTTGCGGCGAGGTCGAGCTAGGATTCGTCTCCACCTGCTGTTCAGCTCCTCACACCTCAGATCAGCCTCCGAGGTGCAGTTTAACTCTCGGCTGCTACTCCCCCACCCCTCCACCTCCACACACCGGCTTCATCTCTGTTTTCTTCCTGTGCCACATCCTGCATGCTAACAGAGGGGTTATTAACACAACAAACTTAAATGCCCTATATAAATAATACGTTCACGGAGATGCAAACCGGCTCAGCTGACACTGTTTAGGCAGCGCCTCCAACATCTGTTTATGAGCACTTTGCCTAATGATATCATCCGATATCATTAACTGTGGCAGTGCACGCCGCAGCAGCAGGTGCAGCTGTTTATGCCCCCCCACCACCACCAGCACCATCCCTACACCTCCCTACTACACCAACACCTCCCCAACACACACACACACACACACTGGAGGAGAAAAGACTTTCACGGTCTCCTCCAGCAGCGGCACCAACCCTTCCACCCCACAAATCGCCAAACTGCTCATTAGGACAATTTTCCTCAACAAAAAAAAAAAACAAAAAACAGCCCCTATGATTTCAATCTGTATATCACCTGTAATTGTAGTTTTTAGCGAGTGTCTGATTCCATACATTTAGCCGGAGTAAACGGCGACTGCGGGCGCGAGCGTTGAAAGCACGCCTCTCGCTGCCGCCGCCAGCTGCAGAGGCTGTTTTTAGATGGCAGCCTCTTTCTGCGGGGAGGCTCTCGCAGGCCTCTGAGTGCGCTTTCTCAGGAGGGAGGCGGAGCCTGGCGGGCCGCTGCTTTGTTTCCTGACTTGGTTTTGCTCTGTTTAGATGCTGGAAATTACAGAAAATTATTGAAATTATTATTTCTGGCAGCGACAATGAGGCTGCTTCCTCTTCCTGACCGGAAAGGCCGCGTTCGGGGGGTCTCCGCGGGTTCTCCGGAGCCCGATTTGATCGTAACACTGCCGCAATTAGTCAGATGGTGGATTCAAATGTTGTGCGACACTGAGCTACGTGTTGCATTAGCACTGTACCCGAGACGATTACAGTGTTCAGAGATCCAAAACAAACAATACGTATGGCAAAATGTTCACTGGCTCATCTTCATGGTTATTTATAAAGAAGAGAGCGCTCGGCACTCGCCTGTCGTGTCATCCTTTAAAATATTTAAAGGACCACAGCAGAGATTTCTCATGCTTTGTTTGAAATGAAACGCTTGCAGGTGTCGGAGAACCTGCCGCGATCTGCTGGAATCAGGTATGTTTTTCTTCTTGACACAAGCCTCAGGTTTGTGTCTCATGCTGTAATACAGCTCCTTAAAGCGAGGTGGAGGGCCAGACTTACTCAGAGACAGTACGTGAAGGGACACGCTGAACTGAAATATGACAAACAAGGTGCTGGAAAGGTCTTAAAATCAATCAACTTGGGTAGATTTGGCAGATTAATTTAACACGAGCCTAGATTTGTGCTCAAAACTTTCTATAATAGAAAACGTTGATTTTTCTGTTTTAATCTGGCATACAATCCATTTAAATCCTGTACTGACTTTTAAAAAGAGTATATTTACAGTTAGATCTTTAAGTTTTTGGTTGGAGAAACTTTTGGCTCTGTGCACAATGGAAATTAAATCAAGCAATCCGGATGTGAGTCCTGACCTTCGGCTATAATTCAAGAGGTTTAGAAAAGCATTGCGTTAACTGCTCCCACATACACACTCCCACATTTTTAGAGGCTCAGATGTGATCGAACAATTGACTAACAAACTGTTTCACGACCAGGTGAGGCTCGCTTCTTCTTCTTATTTAATGGAAAATTAATCAGGTATGCGGACCCGCCTGCTGCATGCTCTCGAGCTGGGAGGAGCTTTCATATTCCCCGTGGAAGTCGGGTGCCTGGGTTTCACCGAAACAGCCACACAGTGGCTCCAGAAAGCCCCTCGGCATTATAAACCCTAAAAAGTAAAGAGCTCTTAAAGACAGAAGCAGAGCAAGGGAGCTTCTAATTGTGCTGTTCACTGGATCTCCCACTATGAGTTCCAAAGAGATACAAGCAAGGAGGCCATCGTTCGATTGAAGCACTTTTACTTCTGTAAAAACAGTGTGGTTTGCCCTCAACGTAAAAACTAGCACACACGTGACACTCACTAATATTTGGCCATAGTGGTCGAAGTTGGATTAAGTTGCACTGATGTATTTTCACCAACTCACCAAGAAGTTGCTCACTTTTCTCCAACCTCTCATTTATTTTGCCTCTGAAGCAAAGCCAAACCATACAGCTCCAACTCCTCCTCCACTTCTGATTGGCGGAGGTGTCAGGTGATGATCCCAGGAGATGGGTCTTCATGACGCAACAAGAGGATAATTTTTTTGCTTAAGTGTAACTAGCGAGAACTTTGCATCAATTTACAACATCACATAGACCTTTTACGTAATCAGAACAAGCAAAAACCCATCATTACACCTCTCAGTGTTTTGTTTTTACAGGGTAATAGCTCCACCATATTCATGGCGAAGCTTGCAGAACTAAAAGGTCCAAAACGTTTGCGTTTCCTTTGCAAACCTGCAGTTTTAGATGTTTTGTGTTGGTTGTGGTTCGCTGAAGTCCACACCTTGCTAAACATTTTGCAATCGAGGGAGCGTATGAAAGGGCAGAAGGAACTTTTAGTTCCTCAGAAAATTCCTACGCTTCTTATGTAGCCACAGCTCACGTCAGCAAAATGAGACACCGAGAAGGGTAAAACCAAATCGAGACGAGGATGCTTGCGTGGGACAATAATGATATTTTAGGTGTTTAATGTAAGATTAGTTCGAACTGTTCAGTTTGTCATCAAAATGTAGGAAAGAAAGGTGTTTCCGCTGTGATTTCAGAGAGTCAGAAAGGCTTTGCAGATCAGAATTTGCATATATTTTAAATTTTTTAAGTAAATATACGAGATTCTTTCATGTACTCTGATTCAACTGTCAGTTAATCTTTGCTATTTTTTTGAAAGTGTCCATCCGTCTCATGCGTTTCCTCTCCTGTGAGTATGAGGCTCCTCGTTCTGACAGTTCCACCCTAAGACGAGCATTCTGGCACCCAGAGGAGGAGTTTTTATTCGCGGGCAAAGACCCCGACTCTGAACCCGCTCTGAGCGCTGAGGGCCAGCAGGGGATACACGTCGACCACACGCAGACACACACAAGAAGATCCTCCAATAACGCTGCGAAAACACAAACACACACACATACGACAGATCGAATCTGTCTGAACGTGAGAAAACACATGTACACAACGAGCACACACTCCTCCTCCTCCTCCTTCCAGCTGTTCTCTAAATGTTGATTACACAAGACACCGGGGGGAGTCTCCTCCTCCTCCTCATGCCTCCTCCTCGATCCGGTTGTTGGGCGATTCCCTCACAAGGAGGCTGAGCGGGCCCGGCTGACCTGAGGTGCTCAGTGACCCGGGGTTGGGGGTCCAGAGAGGGCCACGGCCCCAGGGCCTCTTGGCTGGGCTCCTCTTCCTCCCCTTTCGCCTTCCTCTCCCTCCGCTCTGCGAGCGGCTCATCTCAGGACGGGAGACATGGGCAGAGACAGCAACGGCCCGGGGACAACTGGCCGAGGAGGAGAAGATGAAAAATTAAAAGCATAAAACTCCTCTGTTTGAGATGCTCGGGTAACTTTGTGCCAAGTGAGATGAAGACGAGAGGAAGGAGGGGGGCAGGGGTAATCAGATGATTTAATCCAAGCTGATTTTGTTCAGAGTAAATTTGAACATTTTAAGGCTTTTTTCCAGCAGGAGAATAGGATGAAAGTAGAAGAGGCAGCATGTTTATGTAAAAACCGTCAAACTGAGGGGAGCGGGTATTCCTGTTACAGACGAGGCGGAGCCATTAGATAAACCAGTAAACAAATTAAAGGTAAAAACCTGGACTTGTGCAGTGACGGGTTGCTCCGACGATCCACAGCAGACATTCCAGATATCCCATCGTGATCCCATTCCATAAATTAATGCTGTGACAGTGATGTACGCTGTCCAAGGTTGTAGTAAAGGGGAACTAGTCTATTACTCTGAAATCATTGTTTTTTCCTGCTCCTCGTGAAGGTAACAAAGTAGTTTTTAATAGTTTTCAGTGCCTATACCCAACTACTGGGTGAAAGTCAAAGTAAAGAGTGAAACAATGTGGAAAAATAAGATTCAAACAGGGTCTCTGTAATAGAACCACGGCAGACGCGACGATGTTGCATGCTTTTCAGCATCTCTTTTATTAACACAGACGGTTGCTGTTCACAAACGGACTCACGGCTGCAGCTTTTCAGCTGCCAGCCGAACACATCACCAACAGCAACAACCACACACAGACAGCACAGCTTTTTATGCCGCCGAGGCGTGATTGCAGATGCCGTGCAGGTGCGTCCATCTCCCCTGCAGCGGCACCGCAGACCGCGCCCCACCACAGACTCAAACCACCTCCTGAATCAAAGTCCTACAATCTATCACCAGTTTTGAGGTTGCAACTCCAAATGTATTGTGACCCCATCCTGACCAAACAGCTATCGGATGTTTTAAACGACTGGATGTTTTATTAGGGAAAGGTCATTATGGCCTTTCCAAGATCTTTCCCAAAACCTCACTTAGACAGTTTGTGATTCCTTACTTTTAATTTGTCATATTTCATGTGACAATTTCATTTACTGAGGTTCTCAAACCTGGAATGTTTGTTTGGACTGAAGTGGAAAGTGTGAATATCTGAAACAAAGGAGTTCGGTTGGGGGTGCTTTCAAACCTGTCATGGCAAATGGCTCCCCCATTCCTGAGCCTGGTTCTGCTAGAGGCTTCATCTTGTTAAAAGGTTTTTCCTTCCCACTGTTACCAAGTGCTTGCTCATCTAATTACTTTTGTAGGTTCTTACAATTATGATACAAAGCACCTTGAGGCAACTGTTGTTGCGATTTGGGGCTATAGAACTAAAACTGAAGTGAAATTGAAGAGCCGTCTAGTTTTTCAGGACAGGAACTCGGAGACAGCTGATTCGCAGCCTCAAACGTATCATTGTACTGTTTAGTAATAGATAAAGTTTGAAAAGTCTGGGTTTGAAATCTTGGAGCAAACACTGGATAAGAGGCATTCACCCCATCCGGTGCAGCTCAGCATAGAAGAGGCAGAGAAGATATTAAATCAAATGAAACTTCATGAATTTGAAGTTCTCTATTGGCCTCAGTGGACTCTTATTCTTTGCCTGGATGGAAATCTAAACTTGCTGCTCCATCAACTAACCTCTCAACATCCACCAGGTCACAGAACAGCCATCGATGGTTGGGGTTACATTAGTGTTCGGTGCTTTTTCGTGAATTTTCTCCTGTTTGGGACACCCAAGTGTAACAGTTTTAGACAAAAACCAGCCCCTGCCTTGCTCCTGCTGTAACCCGTGCACGTTTCGGCGTGACTTCTTTGATGCTAATCTGGCAAACATCAGCTTCAAATGGGTCTGGGAAACATGGAGAAGGTGCAGCAGAAATTAATATAACTTCAGCATTCGGTCCTTCCATCAGCTGTCTCCGAGCCTGAACTTCCTGCTGGGTAATGTATGCTCGCTGTGCGTTTGCCGGACCTGTCTGAAGTGATTTCTGACGGCCTTGTTTAATTAGCCGGACGCGTGTGTACTTTTATACATATTCATCGGGCACAGATTTCAGGCCGATTGATGTTGTAATTGATTCAGAAGGTTTTATAATTCCTGCAGAGGCACACCCGGAATTTCAATGACTTTGCGATTTGGGGAGCAAGAAAAGAGAGAGGAAGGGGAGGGCGAGGAGATCTGAGGGCGCCGCATCTACACCTGAGGAAACGTTGACACGCCTCGGTTGGTGTGATTTCTGACGCTTTTCAATGGGGGAGAAAGCGATGAAGAGGGGGACGTCAGCTGCTTTCTTGTTCCCTTTTCACAAGTAAATTACACATTTAGGATTTATTAAGACACGAAACAATTTTCAAATAGCGAATCTGTGGAGCCTCCACGGAGATGTGCTCATTACTCTGTAGCCCAAGGCCATGTTCACCGCCTTGAATGCATCCTTTTTTTCCTCCTCCTCCTCCTTCTTTTTCTTCTTCTTCTCCTCTTTTTTCCCCTCTGTCTGTGTTTTTTTGGCCGAGCCTGATCCCGTAATGTCACAGCGGTTTGTTCAAAGCCGCGACAATGATTCAGGCTCCCAGCAGGTGCCGCCCCGATGTCTGTTCAATTATTAAAGTGAGGGCCACATGGATGCATTACAGCCGCCGCGCCCATTAGATAAAAAGACGACAGCTTTTGACGTGGCGCATATTTCCTCTCTGCCTCACAAAGATGCCGCCGCTGCGACTCTTTCTTGTTGCTTCTTTTTGTTTTATTCATCACCGTCCTCGTGATCCCCCCGCCATCCCCTCCTCCTTTTGGTATGCATGGAAATATTAAAGAGCCATTTGTTCCCTTTCAGTGTTGTGGGCACAAGAGCTATCGTGATCTTTTTGATTCCCTCTTGTCAAACTGAGGTCGCGGCTGTCTTTTTTAACTTTCCCGGCAGCCCCCCCGCCGCCCCCAATCTAGCCATGAAAACTGCCGTCGATTTGATAAATAAATCATTCAGTGGACACAAAGTCAAACCTCGTTCGCAATCGCTTCCAGCAGCCGCCTTCCTCTCTTTTGTCCTCCTCGGGCGTTCAGATGTTCCTGCTTTGAAATCGCAAATCAGCGCCCAAACAAAGTCCAACAAGAATCTGGAATCAGGTGGCATCGACTTAGGTCGGGCAACCTCCCCGAGGGTTTTGTGTCTCCTCTCAAGCTCAAACCAGGGTAGGCAAATGTGCAGGCCGCTATTATTTGGAGCCTCTGGCATCAACTTAACTCCCCTATAAACTTTATTTTTTTTTCTTTTGAAAAGTCTAAGAAGAGAAAATGCAGTGACAGGGTCAGAGCCACACGAGCTGCGTGGGGTGTTTTAAGCCAAAACCTTGTGCTGGCATCTCGGTGACGCGTAAAGATGGCGCGCCTTCGGGGGAAGGTTGACAGGCAGCAGAGCGTCGGAGAACATGAGAGAGACCTTCGAGTGGCCCTGGTGCTGCTGTGCCGGTGTGTTAGGGTGACATGATGCTCTGTGTTTTGAGCAGAAGAAAGAAAGTACGACATGCAGAAGGCTGAATGTGAATATGCTGGATCTTTTGCTTCTTTTATAACAGGTCTGCACGGCACTAAAAGGGATCCTGCATTACAATCTTTGGGAGGCTTCTGCAACTGCAAAGATGGAAGTAGAAGCAAAGCGACCAGGGGGGAGAAAAAAGAGGGTTTTATTTACAAGTGATTTTTTAGAAAAAAAACCTCACACGAGACCAAAACTGTTCATGTAGCAAGCTGAACGAGAGTTTATTTCCCCTGTAAAGTTGGACATTTTAACATGGGCGTCTATGGAGGTTGATGCTTGGAGATCTTTTAGATAATCTTTTAAAGCAGTTGCCCGAATCATTGCTCAGAGTTTAACTCTAGTACACTAATGTTGGGTGATAACACCTAGTGATTATTCTAAAGGAAATGTATGTGGTCAAAAAACAATTTTATAGTCAGCTGGTAATTTTTCCATTTTGTGTTTCTCTTTCCCACAGTTGTCAGTGATGCAGGGAGACTATACCTTTATTAGACAAGGCCCACATGTCCCAGGAATAGGTGGACCAAAGAAGAAGCTCCCAGCTCCATTTATTTATTTTATTAAGGAATTGTTTCCTCAACGATTCCCTAATTTTTCTCTAATGTTAGACTCTTTTTATACTATCCGCCCCATGATGATGAAAGTAGCCAGGAAGTGTTTGCCTTTGCCTTTCACTTGGTGATCCAAGCTTTGGATGTGCCTCCAGTCCGAAGGCCACATGAAGTTTGGAGGTCTGTAGCAATTGACTGCAGAAAGTTGGCGACCTCTGCACCTCAACATCCACGTCGTGTCATTCCAAATCACCTCCACTTTGTTATAATCCCACTAACAGCTGACTGTGGAATATTTAGTGGTGAGGAAATTTCACGGCTGGACTTGTTGCACAGGAGGCATCCAATCACGGTACCACGCTGGGATTGGCTGAGCTCCTGCAAGTGAGCCATTGCTTCACGGATGTTTCTAGAAGCAGCCTACTTGCTTATATTTACTAGATTTTGCACACGTGTTGCCGTGGAAGTGATTGGAACAGCCGCATTCAATAATGTGGAGGGCCGAGTGAATACTTTTGGCAGTATAGTGTATTTTAGAGTATCGAGCATTGATCATTCTACTCTGAGAGTCAATAATCGTCGAGCCACACAACAAACACATTAGAAGCACCCAGCTCAAGTACAGTAGTTTTATGAACAATGGAAATAAAAAATAGCTATGTTAAAAAAATAATGCTAAAATACCATCTGAAAACACGCCAACCTTCACCCGTAATAAAGACGAGTACTTTTTCCAGGAGCACGTTTTTACAATTGATTCGTCTATTCCAGTCTTGGAGATCCAGTTAAGTCGTAGTAAGAGACATAACACTTATAAACGTAAATTTCATGCTACTATTCTGCTTGATTGCGGCTATCTTTAGGTTTTCTCTCTTTTTTACATTTCACCTGCGAGTCACATCGATATTTCTCAACCAAAAATTCTAATTTACAGCAGTATTTTTTTAAATGCTTCTTTGCTATCTTTTCGAGTAAAGAAAGAAGTGCAACCTTCCACTCCCACACCAACAAACCCAACCTCTCCTCCTCCTCCTCCTCGTTTGATTCTTCTTCTTGTGTTCTGTACATGCCAACAAATCCTAATTGCACCCCACACTCTTTTCTTCCCACCGATGCTGCGTGCTTCGTGCCACCAAATTCCTTGTGTGCTAATTAGGCACGCAACCACGGTGGATACACTCCTGACAGGTGCTGCTGGCCTGTCGGGGTCACGCACACACAAACACACACACACACACACACACACACACAACGAGAGACAGCGAGAGAGAGAGAGAGAATGAGCTAGCATTAAAAATAAATGGAGAGCGGAGAATAACGAGAGGCAAGACGTGTTAATTTCTATCTTCCATCTGTTATTACATAAGCACTGCCAACAACTACGCATCTCTGGAAGAACGGAGAAAAGGGAACGAGAGGAGGAGAGGAAGACGGAGAGCTGAAATAAAAAGACAACAACAACAGCCATGGCTGAAATCCTCCTCCTCCTCCTGCATGGGAGAAGAAGAAGAATTCCTCGGGGACGATGGCGGAGAAGAAATCAGATTGATCAAGCAAACACCAAACTTGTAGATTCATTCTGAGGGTTTTGGCTTCCAAAACATTTTGAATCCATAACCTGGTGTTACATCCTCGAAACGTGGCAGAAAGAATGAAAAAATGTGGCGTCAAAAATGTTTTTTTTGCTGTTTGACAAGTTAAACCCCCCCGAGGGCTGGTAGCCTCAGAAATGTTTAAAAGTGAGTTTTCTCCGCTCGCGCACAAGTTTTCTAAAAGAGAGACGAAAGTCATACGGTAAAAGAGTTTCACCGGGAAAGATCTCGAATGTCACAGACACGCTAAACGTAGTACTTCTAGGTCTTCAGGGTAGCTTCCACCTCATGTTTAATACAGTGGATGATGTTTAAAGGCAAAACGAGCATGTTTTTGTCGTGCAATGCAAAAAGGACTCACATGAAGACTCTGAGACACATTAATAACAAAGTGAGCCTTTTTTTGGTTGATGTGAAGGCCAGAAATACACAAAGATAAATAAGACAAATAAGATCCAAAGCAGACTGCTAACACAGAGGAAGTACAGAAGTTTCTTTCTGCCACTGAAAAACATATTTTGCCATCCAAGTCAAAGTTTTGGTTTATTAGATTTTTTCTTAAGATATCTCAAAGTCTGTTTACTCAGAAGTTTGAATTAGTGAGCTGAATCTTTGAGTCACGGATGGCAAGAAATTATTCAAGGCTGGAGGCTTCAATAGTTCTCTGCCAGCTCATCGTCACCATTGTGGTGAACGTTAGGTCAAACCAGTCTCTCTTGGAAATGAGACGCTTAGTCTCAATGGGATTACATGTATAAATACAGGTTGAATAAAAAACTAAATAAATTAGGCCACCTCTTTTACCAGTTACTTGTAATCACCTGCTTGTAATCTCACTTCTTCTACTTGCCTGCTCCATGCACCCACAGAAACATCGCTTAGCTGTTGCTTGTTGAAACATCCAGCTCTACTTACCTGCCAAGGGAAGGACTTACCCGCTCACCTGCCTGCCCCCTCTCCATCAGCCATCTCCACCAACTCTTGCATAACAACAAGCTGCCTACGAATTACTTCCGAAAAACTTGCTAGTTGTTGGCTAGCTCTGCTCTTTGGTTCCATCATTTGCCAACGCATGACACTGAGAGCTAATCATTAAAAAAATGAGACAACTGGAGAAACCAGGTGAAACTAATCAATCAATAATTCCAACAGAACTCAGGATGTGAGAGTAATCAATCAAACGATAACGAAACTCAACATAAGAGGAACTCAGCTCCTCTAACGCCAACTTAAAATACTTGAAATACAGTGAAATAAACATGTTTGCCGCCTGGTAGAAAACCCAGCTTTGGTCCCAATAGATATGAAAACAATAGCATGGGTTACTGGAGTTTGAGGTGTGGCTGACTGGCCAATGTCCACCAGGCCTCGCCTCTGCTAATTTAAGTCATTTAACTGGACCTCAAAAGCAACCATGTTTGTGCTCTTGGTGCCTTTTGAAGTATCTTAATGGAATTAATGTTGCCGTTACTGTGAGGCACAAAGCATCCAAGATATTTGTTCTTCACATGTGGCGAGTGGAATTTCAATAGTATATTAGTCTGTTACTTAGCACTAATTAACAGTTAGCTGCATGACTTAATTGCACTCTCTTTGTTTCCTAGGTGTTTTTATATGTGGTAAGTGACAGCTCCTCATTGCCTGCGCTGTTATTCCTGCAGGCATAACTGCAGCAGAACACCCCCGCTGCTCATGTACCCAGGGTAGCCTTGACTCTCTTGTCAGGAACTCCAAGTATTGATCTGCAACATGGCCTCATGCCTCTTCTGTATATTAAGAATATGGATGTTTGCTGTTCCCAAATGCACTGAGAACAAAAAAAACCCACCTAATTTTTACATCTGCTGTGATTTTTGTGATGTTTTCTTCGACCATTTCCCAACATTTTCCACGAGCTCTTTCCAGCTGAAGCTGCCCTGTAAAAATAATCCAGTGACAGGGAAGACGTACTGTTTGTCATCTAATGAAAACATTTTCTAGCCTGGGGAACAATGGGACGAGCGAAAAACAAAGCACTCCGAGGAGTGACGAGCAGCTCCTCCAAAGGGCCGCCGGGGTTTGGGGAATCTTTTTTCCGCAGATGCAGCTCTGAGGCCCGAGACGTGTTGATGTCCTGAGGTGGCGTTTGTTTCCTGTCAGCGACGGTGAACGAGGTGCGAAGGGGCGAGAACCCTGCCTTTGTTTTTCTGGTCGGAAAGACACCGGGAGAGGATTCTTTCCCAGGGCGGAGGGACGGGACTGTCAAGATGCTCGCTGCCAGAATACACACAATCCCGCCATAGATCTTTGCAGCATTTCAACACTCCTGCAGTGTTGTGCACCGCGCTGGAGGGAAGCTAAACAGCACAAAAGCCCGTAGCTGCTCTGCTTCTAATCGTCAGTGTGGGAACGCACATTATAATTGTTTGTTCAATTATTTTTCTTGGACGCCGCACCTGCACCTCACCAAGTGAACTCCTGAGGCCAAAGCGCAATTAAGCAGCGCTGATGCCTGTTTAAACAGCGAGGAGGGAGTCAGATAAATACCTTTTTAGCACTCAAGGTAACAAGCACGGGGTGACAGTGAGAAGGCTCACAGGGAGCAATTTCCTATTTATCTGTCTTCTGATTTGACCTCTCTTGACAAGGTTCCTGGGCTTATTACTGTATCTGTCCTACGCTCTAATCATGGCCCATTACAAATGTTCAGCAGGCTGGAAGTGCCAGATGTGGGCGAAGGATAAAGGAAGGCAGCAAGTCGTGCTGACCGGCGTCGACACCATCTGAAATGTTTAGTGAGGTAGGAAATTTTACGGATAAGTAGCTCAGATGTTTGCAGAAATTGTAAATTGTGTTTTCTGACCTCGGCTGGCCACTTTAATGAGAGTTCTTTTTTGCAGAGGGAAGTGCAGAGGTGTGAAGAGAAAAAGTTCAGCGCTTCAGTGAGGACGAGCCCTGCAAAGGTTCATGCATGAGAGAAAATGAGTTTCACCAAACAACACGAGGCACAAAAAATATATATATATCCTCCAAACTGCACCTCACAAACACTAACACTCGTATTTCACCTAAGACTGAGACTCTGTAGTATTTGGAAGCTGAAGAGGAATATCTTAATTTATCACACTAGCATTATGATGAATCCCCGCGGAGAGCTTGAACTCCCATAAGTGCTGGACGCATGAGAAAAATAAGCACCTCTCCACCACCTACCTCCTCAGGTTCACCAGCAGAAGAGCTGCACTGTATTAATGAAGCGTTATCCATGCATCATAACACAGAGCAAACCGTGTGGCAGCTCTGGATACTTCCTCTTTGCAGACACGCTGCTGCTGATCAGGAGGGAGGGAGGTTATTTCCCCACTTCTGGAAGTGGGAGAGCACCGCAACGCAGTGAACCTCATTCATTCACTGAGGGGTTTAGCCTGCAGAAACTACTGAGTTCTGTTACAACTGTGCACGATAATTAAACAAGATGAAAGTAACCCATGTAACTTATGGATAGAGCTTGCTACATGGAGAAGCAAAATGTCTTCTGGAGAAAGGTTTTATAGTCAGACGAGGCAAAGATTGAGCTGTTTTGCCATAATTACAAGGTGAAGATGAGGCTTTCAAATCTAAGAGCACTGTACCAGCTGTCAAGCATGGTGGTGGTAGCATCATGCTCTGGGGCTGTTTTGCTGCCAGTGGTACTGGTACATTGAACAAAGTGGGTGGAATAATGAAGAGGAGAACTACCTCCAACCTTACCTCAAATCAACTAGAAACTTAGTCACAGTTGGGTGTTTTTAACAAGATAATGGTCCCAAACACAGGTCAAAACTGGATACAGCAGGCTAACATTCAATCAACGGTAAACCAATCAGTTTAAGTGAACTTTACCAATTCTGCCCAGAAGAGTGCTGAATTCTGCCGAAAGCTTGTTGGCGGTTACCAAATGCATCTGGTCAAGGTATAACTAGTTACGGGACATTTAACCACATATAAGTGTATGTTTATAGTTGAAGCAGTATAGATACTTTTGTCCCTGTGTGGATTAGACAAAATTCCACATAAATTCAAACATGTGCGCCTAATTCTTTTTGTTTTAAAGCCATTAAGATGTATGCTGTACAGCTTATCAGGACATCCATGCCCATGAAGAGTGGATGGAAACTACTGGTCACAGACAGGCCTGCAGCCTTTCCCAGTACAGACCGGGCGAAATGTGGGGTACACAATGGAGAGCTCACCAGCCCATCTGGTGTAAGGTAAACAAGGATTACTTTAAATTTTCAATCATGCAAAGCTACTCTAGCAGGTCCACTTGAAAACCTCCCGTCATCATTGCTACTACTTGGGTTCAACATTTATACTCACTCTACACAGTTGGCCTTTTTATAATAAAGTAACGCGTGCAGCTCTAACTTAAAAAGTTAGCCTAAGTAATTTTGTTTTAAACAAATGTGACATATTTGCAGTTAAATGGAAACATTTGCATTGCATTAGCATTAAATATGACACAGAAAACACAAATACTGAAATTAAATGTTACTCTAAAGCATTTACTAGGCACTGGAGCTGTTTATGTATCATTTTGGTCATTTACAAAGTCCAAAATGCCAAATATCCTCAGATTCTAGCTTATAAATGTCAGATTTTACTTTTTTTAATTTAATTTTTTAATTTTACTCGTTAAGTTTTTGTAAAAAAAAACATCACTTGCTAAACATTTTTGGCATCCGGACTCGTCACTTTAACCATCTTTGCCCGCTGATGTCTCTGGGAATGACCATTTACATTCACAGCATATTTACTGCTGGCAGTCGGCTCATTCTGCACAAAGATGCCAGTCAGAGTTTTACAGCTTGCTCTGCTTTACACAGCAACTCTGTCTTCAGTCACACAGCTATCACCCCAGCCATGCATACCTCACTCTCTGTTCACCATGCTCACCGCCCTCCATGCATTATTCACAGCCGCATTAAAATACCGGGCCGAGAGTGAGAGTTGCATGTTAAGGCAGCTGAATCGGGGAGGTGCCGTCACAACAGCTGAAAGTGTCTGTCACAGAGTTATAACTTTTTTTTTTCCCATAGTTCCCCGGCAGTGCAGCTGCCTAAATGAGAGGGATTAAGTTAACTCCCTGCTTAGAGGAAGAGCAGGCCCTGGATTAGGGCACTGGGCATGGACACAGAGAGCATTCAAGCAGGAGCCACCGCTTTTTAAAAAAGAGACGTGGGGAAGAGAGGAGGCAGCGGTGCACAGCCCTCGCAGGGACCGGCGGCCGAGTTGCTTGAACAAATACATTGACAAGTGTAACGCCGCGCCCGCAACATGGAAAAAGGGTGTCAGGGCAAAGAGGGGGAACACTGGCAGACACGCCGACAATCACCATGTCTTTTTTTTAAATTCCACCTTCCAATTTCACCCTGCTTCAGCCCTCTCCATCTTTTATCCTAACCTAACACACTGCATCTCCAAGACATACATACAATAGCTGACGTGTTCCTTACCCAAAGGCATCACTAGCTGGAGCTAAAATAATTTATTGTATGGTAATAAATACCTGACAGTAGAATTTGTGCTTCTCTTAGCGCCCTTTAAAAACTGTTTTAATATAAGCATAGTATAATGTAATATAGTATATCTTAGTATAGTACAGTATAAGGTAAAAGTATAAGACAACTTTTACCTCTTGGCTTTCTGTAGGGATGGATGCAGAGTGGCTATTAGGACGTATAATGAATTATAATTAGAGAAACCGCAGTTCCTCTGTCGGCCACTTGAGGCTGATTTAAAAAATGAGTCAATCCCCATCCATAGACTCCCATGTTCAAATGTTCAGCATTACAGTAGAAATAAACATGATTACAACTTGCCCACTTAAACATTATTAGACTTTTAATAATTTCAGCTAAATTGCTATCATTCACTAACTATTCACTAACTATGTCACTATTTCTGACTTGAATTTCTGTTTAATGTGTATTTCTGTGTATGCAGACGGCAACATATTTGCAATAAACAGCAACAAATCTGTCATTTTTTGCAATTTTTCCTCAGTTATTCAAATAATATACCAGGAAATTGCATATAATCGCCAAGCTGACTCAATCTTATTGCCAATTAGTGGCATTTTAATGCACTAAAGATCTCTTTGAAGACAGCAGGTGAATGAGATTGGTTTCAGACCTTGTCCCTGTTTGCAAAGCAACAATTTCAAAATTCAAAGAGATCACAAGTTTATTGCATGTGTGGAAATAATGTGGAGCGCTGACTTCAGCTCCGGTTAATGGCCATGTTTCAGTTGACATTTTGTTTGTATTTTGCAGATTCCTAAAAATGACCAGGGACTACTTATATTAGTACAAACTAAATTAAAATAATGAGACCAGCAGGAAGGGGGTGAGCAGGGGCCCCAAAGATTATTATGACCCTTGGCCCGTCAAGCATCTCATTCCGGCCATGTAGATATTATATACATTTTTAATTAATTTTTTTAATTATTAAAAGGTGAGATATATAAGCCACAATATCCTCTATGTGGATTCATTTCACAAAGCTGTGACATTATTTTTATTTTTATTATTTATCCTAATAAGAGCAAGATCATTCTATAATGAATACATGGGTCTGAATGCAAAAATACAGTTTTATCTTTTCTTAATATCAGCCAAAAGCTTAATGGTAACAGCCAATTTTTTATTTTATAATTTTAATCACATTTTGAGTTGTGCAGTAAATATGTGCACACCCTGATCTGTTTTCTAAAGCCTTCACAGAGGGGAAAAAAAAAAAAACCTGGGAAGGAGTGTAGATGAGAACAGGTGGTGAAACAGTGTGAGAAACACGAGGGAGAAAAACAACAGACACCTGCTCGTGAAACCCAACCTGGTTCCTCCATCACATTCCAGCAGAGTTCAGCTGACTGAGCTGCTCAGGCAGCGGCTGGGGAGGACACACTCGGCCTCCAACAGTAAATTATACCGCGGACCGTACACTCAGTGTGACAGCACGGCTGACGCTGCACTAGCGCTGCACAAATCTGTGTATTTTCGCAGGAATACAACAGTTTCTTTACCCTCCACTACCACTACCCTTGTATTTAAAGGTAACTATAGGAACAAGTCTTTCACATACTTACTTCACTGTAAGGTCTTACAATAAAAGGCGCCTTGAGGCGACTACTGTTGCGAGTTAATGCTACATAAATAAAACTGAATTGAATTGAAGTTGAAAATACACAGGCTTTGAAAACAGTATCAGTTTGTGTGCACACAACGTCAGCACGATGAATTCATGCCTTGGTTAGTTTTCTAAACTGGGATTATTTTTCTTCATTGGAAGCCATGCTTGTGTTATTCACAGAATTATCTATGAATGTCACAAAACTGTGTTTAGGATAACTGCCTCTAAACTTGTGGAAAAAGTCACACTATATTAGGCTGAAAGTCAGAAAGAGGGCATAGCAAGCTAATAACATTAGCATGTTAAGTCTTCTGTTAGGTGAACCGAAGTACATTCGGGAATCCTAACATCCATCAGCATGCCTGCCGGGGAACGTGGAACCTCCGAAGAAGAGATGCCAAACTGTTTTGAGACCTTGTTTCCAGGTTTTGGTTTAGGAATTCGTAACTCGCTAACTGGATTACTTCATACTAAAAGTAAAGTAAAGTGAAGCCCAAATGGGTAGAAAGAGAAACACCATTTTATTGCACTTATTTTTTTATTCCAGCTTCACGGACAGAGTTACTATGTCAGCTTTTGAGAGCAGGGCTCCAGGATGTGAAATAGTTTTTATATGTTTAGTGTTTCATGTCCACTTTAAGAAAATGGGGTCACATATCTGAAACCCCCCCTACTGTTAAAATGCTGTCTCCTGATTATTAAAGTTCCAGTCAAAATTTGAGAGGGGGGGGGGGGAACCTGCTCCAAAAGCTAACTGTTTGGTGATTAGACGTTAATGAAGCTACACAAATCTAGAGCTAAATAAATCTCTGGTGGGTAGTAGGATGATACCCACCACTGACTTCCAGACACTGGTGGTGGCAGAAGTGAAGCTGGTGGAGACCTGGACAAGCATCTCTATGAGACCAGTATGAGGTGGAGATGGCCAGGAAGTGGGTCACATGAATTAAAGTCTGAGATGCTTGTACCACAGTTTTATAGACTAGTAGCCAAAAGAACCCAGGAATGTAGTTGAAAGACTACAGATCTTCGTCATTGATGTTACACATTATCGTCATCAGAATCTGTCTGAAAACATTAAAGTTAAAAACTTAATAAGTTAAAAACTTATCAGGATTCTGGATTCAGTACAGGACTATGAAAGTCATAGACTAGTCCTCTGAAGACTTTTATAAGCAGATCTTTTGAGTTGTGGCGCGAGACAGTTTTCCTGTCTAATATATTTCAGACTCTGACATGGCCTGACTTAATCAACATAATTTCCTTTCTAAGTGGTCATGAAGTGTTCGCTCATCACTGTTTCTTCATGTACAGTTTAATAACTGATGGACACCTGATGTAGCACAGCTCTGTAACAGAAGCACTGCTGCCACGCTCTCACCAGCGGTCAGATCAACCTGTATGTTTGAGTAAACCATTAACCCACCGCTGATACTCTCTGTCTCCTTCTGGCTGCAGGGTAGAGGAACGAGGCCTCAGTCACGTCAGCCCCGTGACATCGAAGCGACCGTGACACCGCGGCAAACAGCCGATGACTGATGCCTTTTTGTCTTCTGCAGTCAGGACAGATCGCCCGCCCCGCGGACGACTGTAATTGGACCGACAGGTGACACATATGTGGAAACCAGGAGATGATGGCGGAGACGACTTGTATCACGGGACCTGCACCTCACATGCCTCCTCTGAGCAGTGTAAGTGTGTGAGGAGCTCCACTCTGACACCAGATGACATTTAGGAAATGAAACGGTGCCCTTAAAATCAGCAACAATCCACACGTTAAAGGGCAAACATTGTCCTCCTTTCACCACCAACAGAATGTCTTTACTTACAGCTCAGGTCCTGTTTTTGTTCCTCCCGCTTTCCTGTCAGCATCCTTTAATTCTAGATGTTTCCATCAGGATCAAGTTTTTGAAGCTAATTTTAACCCTTTTCCTGATGCTTCTAGTATGCTAGCATTGGATATTTGGGTATTCATGTATGTATATGTTTTGGACATTTAAGTTTATTTACCTGTGTAAATCATTCAGTGCAGGTGGACAGTACCACTACGAGTAGTATGATGAATTACTTTCTCTTGGGAGTAATTAAGTAACACTTTTTTTGAGTAATGAACCCAACACTGATCACAACAAAGAGCGGAAATACCCCCAACACGCAAAAACATTTGATCAAGCAGCATGCAATTAATTTGTATGTATCTAATGTCTTTGATATCCTGCTTGTTGATGGTGGTGACTCTCAAAGCAAAGTCGAAGAATCCAATGAGGATTGATAAAACAATCAATAAGGAATCGCATCAATCAAGGAATTGCTAAATTCTTATTGATTCCTATCTCAAATCCTGCTGCTGGGTTGATGCTTGTCTCCTCGTTTATCTTCTACATTCTTTTGACTAAATAGAAAACCTTCCTGAGTTGGTATCTGCGGATGTGCCTTCTAGGAAAAGATGGCCTACCTGTGACTCCTGAGTGTGGGCCTCAGGTGCCACCTAATGTTACAAGGACACAAGAAAAAGTTGGGAAAAATCATTAATCACGGTCAAGGAGAGAGCAACTGCTAAACCATTCCCTCAACTTATTGTTGCGTCTTCGGTGCATCTGCTGTCCCTTTCTTTTGCACCAAAACAGGTGAAATGGACCCGGAGTGACACATTGATATCCCAGAAGTTTAACTGGTTTCGTGTTACGCTGCGATAGTCAAGTGTTCCCATTCTTCTTCTGGTCACAGACCAACATCGCGTTCCAGCGAACTTCACACCAGTGAACTTAAAGACTGCTCGAATAGTTTGAGAAGGCTCCTTCTGAAGCAACAGCTGAACTTCTAATTTGTCCTGAAACTAGAGAACGGGCGGGTGACCAGCGTGTTTCTCTATGTGCCACATCAAAAGTAGCACCATTAGACGAAGCCCTGTCTCTGATGTAAAATGCAAACGTCACTCTATTATTGAAACTGTCACTTTGTCTGGCCGTGTAGCAGGGTTGGACGTGTCTTTTGTTCATTTCGTATTGCTCTGAGATGCTGTCAGATGTTTTTAGATTTATTATGTTTATTTAAAAATGCAGCAGAATCGCTTTTACTGCGGGTAATAATGGATTAAAGAAAACAGCAGTTATTACAAATGAAACATGCTCAGTTCAAAGCTGAAGTTAAATATTTAAGCAGTTCAGTCTGAGACAGACAGTAGGCTCCATGTTTTACGTGTCACTGCATGCATGTGATATTAAGCATGCATATTATGGAATATAATGTCTGTATGATAACATACCTATGTCCTATATGTGGACACATTATCTTGTCTGGTAAATGTGTCTCCATCTGATTGCTTTCATTCAAATTCAGCTCAGTTTTATTGATACTGACCTTAGCAAGTGCTTTAAAATCAAACATTTATTTTGTTTGCCAGACTTTTTTTTTTTTTTGGTCTTTCAAAACTATAAAATAAGTTTTTCTCTATGTTTGCGTCTTTCGCTCCCCTACAGGGGGGCAGGGTCCAACTTCTGACCCAATTTACATCTGATTGGCTGCCAGAGGGAACTTGCTGGTATTGAAGGATTAAATCAATCTTTCTGTTGTAGATGAATCTCATCATTTGTTTTTCCACTCACTGCATTTCTGTCAGATGCATAGTTTGAGAGTCAAATATAGTAGTGAGTTTTACGTTGTTAATTATTTCTCGTTCAAAATTACGCTAATAATCAAACATTATAGCTGTGTGCTTGATGTTTGACCTTCTAGTTCATCAGCTGCAGTTCCTCTAGTTGCCACTTGAGGCTGCCTCCAAAACTGATTAATTCCCAATACACTCCCAAATTTCCAGCAGAAGCAAACATGTTTACAGGCTGCTACAGTAAAAGGTTTTGGTCTTCATGGATAGTTTCCCCCCATTACAACTATAAAAAAAGGCTGGATTGTTATAACATACTTCAAACGTTCATCTAAATATGGTCACTTCTAGTTCCATCCACAAAGATGGGGCTTCAAAACACGAGACCATGATATGAAAGGGGATGTCGTTCCTTAACTGAAGATAAAAAGGACAGTTTGTACATCGCTGTTTGTGTCCTACCTTGTGCTTTTAAGGTCTATTTGGTACCAAGAGGATCTGGACCTGCCAATCTGCAGTCTTGGGCCTACATCATTGTTTACCTTTCAAACTCTAACAATAAACTTTAATTGTATTTGAGGCTGTCAGTCAATGGGTAGTGCTTAGTATGATGGCGTCCACCAACATAAAGCTGAGGCTGCAAGATGTCCACAAATCAATGTGGACATCTTAATGGTGATGTCATCACTTATATATACAGACCAATCAAGTTGCTTTCCATCATGCTGGAAAAAAATTTCTGTCACTGTGAGCTGCCCTGGCTACGTCCACAAATCTGTGGGTGTCTCCGTGAGCTTTACACCTTTTAACAGAGCAGTAAACCATTCTGCATCAATCTGAAAGACTGTTTCTGTTATGCAGATGTAAAAAGATAGCTGTGGCTACATACTTTTGTCTCTCATCTTACTTTGGTTACTTTGGATTCGAAGGAACAAAAAGTGGCCTATCTATAAAGGTCAAAACACAAAGGGTGTCCATATACTTCTGGACATGGTTTCGTTTTCCTACAGTCTTTCTTTTGTGTTGTTTCTTATACACGTTGGAGCAAAAGAGTAAGGCGTCCTTTTTTATAATGAGCCTTGTTTGTTGTGTTTTCTTCTGCTTTCTAAGGTAAACTTTTCAAATCAGGCACCTTCAAACCAACTCCAGCCTCTGAGGAGAAAGTTCCTTATAGCGATCAGAGAAATGTCACATTTTAATGCAGCTCTACCTTCATTCAGCGCAACCTAATTACGACCAGTTCCCCTTGAATTATTCTTAAAGTCCTGACAGTGGGGCATCGGTGTAAAGTGCGCTGTTTGAAGCAGATATTTGTATTTTGCTTGACAAACTTCAGAGAAACTTTGTAGAGCTCTTTGTCATCTGTGGCCCAATTAGCAAAGCAATATTCCAGCAAACAGTCAAAAGAGGAAAAACATATTCTTGTAGGTGGATCATTAGCTGGAAATGAATGAAAATACCCCTCGATGCTGCGCCCTCACACCCCGAGTGTTTCAAAGAGCAGCCGTTTGTTTTTTGCTGTCAAATCCCCTTGTTGTTTATTAGCCCGGGCATCCTCGACGGGTGCCGCAGCACCAAATCCCACATTTTTGCCCCGGCTTCTCGTCTCAAACACATCTAAGCCCGGCGAGGCTCATGATAGCCCTCCTTCTCCTCCAAACGGAGCAACAGGCCCACAGGCCGGCAAGTGAGCCTGCAGCTCGGTGAGAGCCCAGGGGAAGCGGGATCCAGTCCTATTTGTCAGAGCTTTCCATCGTCACTTTTCATCAAATGGGGCTGGCGGGGAGGCGGCGGGTTTCTCTAATGTACTCGTGCCGTCTTCTTCCCCGCATGAGTGTTTTCTGTTTGGCTGCTGTCACTGGGAAAAAAAAGGGCAAATAAGTACTCGCTCTGAATCTTTTCACACACTCTTTCTCCCTGAAACACACACTGGGCGGACGGAGCGATGCTCTCTCCAGGGCTGAGAATTTCCCCTCTCTGTCTTTATCTGCTGGTAAATGTTGACAGACCACTGAACCCTGATGTCGGACTGTGACAGGCTTAGCTGTTTGTAAAGTGTTGGGGTGAGGAGGGGGAAAAGAGAAACAAAGGAGGCCTCTGGTGTGGTGGTTAGCCATCATGGCTGCTCAGCTCACACTGAAAGGACCTCTAACACCATCCCAGCTGCAACCCAACCACCACAACCACTGCCGCCGCAAAGGCAAGAGCTCGGCTGTGCCCCGGTCAGCCGGCTCGCAGACCATTAGGGAAATGGCTGAAGGGTTCTCGCCTTTCAAACCCGGCTGCACCGTTCAAATTAATGAGGGGATTGTCAGCATATCAGAGCTGATGGGTGTGAAGATCGAGGGCCCAGTACAGATCCTGAAAACAAAAACGCTCAGGACAAAACTCACTTCACTAGAGAGTGGCTGTTGTCTTTGGCCTAGTTTGAGCTGCACTTGTTAACTTCAGTTTGCAGAGAAACGTTTCACCACCTGATTCTTTTCAGAAGGAAACGAAGAGACCTTGTTTAGATCACAAAAATCCTACCAAACTGTTAATTAAAGAGGTTGCAAGTTAGACTACTTTCTTCTTATTCGAGTCTACAACTGTACAACAGTACTCTACAACGATACTGGAAATCATTTAAAGCATTTAACAAAGACTAAAGCACCACTCAGACTGGATTTATTTCTTCTGCGGTGATTTGAATCTTGTCCAAAATGACAATTTTGTGGAGTTGATCCATGATGCGTTTTTGAAGTGGACACTAGAGATAATGTTAGAAAAGTATTAGAGAAATTAGAGAAAAGTAACCAGCTAATTCTTTTGTGCCTAAACTTAACCATTCGATGTATTTATACTTAATAACACTTTTAAAACTTCAACCTATGATTTGTTAAAATCTGTGATATGAATGACTTGTGCAATGCGTGAAAGGCTCTACCACCACGCCTCCAACCTCCTAATGCGGACCTCTATTGCTTTTTATAAAATGGAATATATTCATGTTGTGGACATGGACATGAGAGCCCACTCATGGCAATGATGTCAGGATCACACAATAATGTTGGGAAATGACACAATATGTGTCCGTCTGTGTTTAAAAACTATTGTGAGAAAGTGTAGTAGTGTCGTTTATATTAAGTCTGCAGTTTTAAACCAGTTCATGAACAGGAAGTCTTGTCCTGGATAAGCACTCACTACACTGGAAGCGACACCATAAATCGTCCCTAAGTCGCACTACACAACAAAGCTTTCTTCTTTTGGCTCCATCTTAGAGTCTGTCTGTGTCTATAGTTGTCTTCTGGTGTGGCACATATACATAATTCCCCACCTTCACTTCAATCTTAATTCTAAATGAGCTCATTGTCCTCTGTGACTCAATTAGTAAAGACAAAACATTTTTTTTTTTAATTTAAAGCAGACCCACATTATCTGTGCCACAATTAGACGCCAATATGTGATCTTTATCTGGTTTCATTGTCTGGAAATGTATGTCTGATTGGAAGCTTTCTAATTGCGTCTGGTGCTAATAACCATCTGTAAATGCTGATCTATGTTGGCTCTGCTGGTGGAACAAACATGGCATCGCATGTAAATGCAACCAGTATTTAATTTCATTTTATTATTGTGCTGAAACACCTGTCAAGCTAATAATTTTTTTTTGTCTTTCCATCATTGTAAAAAGGTTACTTTTACATTTTCTTCATAGCAACCACATCCACAGTTTTTCTGCTCAGTGGGTTCAAAATTGTTCGAATTATTTAGCATTTAAAAATCTTTTTATATATATATAGTTATATTTTTAATTGACTACGTATGGCTTCCCTACACCACCAGTGGCGATGAGCAATGCAAACAAGTTAATTTTAGCTTAGAAATGTGTGTCACTGACATAAAGATTGTGGTGATTTTATGAATGATAAATACCAGTACTACATCCTGCTTTTCACTCGGTGAAATATAACTTTTAAAGTACCGCACAAACGTTAGGATTAAATATACAGCTAATGTTATTTTGCCACAAAAGCTAGCTGTGTTTGGCAGCGTCTACTAAAATGTACCCTAGGAAGAAACGAGAAGAAGGTTCGCTCTTTGAGCTAAAAACGGAGCCAACTGCTGATAATTTGTAATATCTCAATTTAACCACTTTCTGTTCAAATTATCAGTCATACTGCTCTGCTTGATAAAATAGGAAATTGTTTTCAAATCACGTTGTCAGCTAACAATGAGAAATATTTAAAGAAAGATAAGACGTTAAGGAAAATGCTTGTCAACATTTATCACTGGTTAGCTAGCTAAGTAACTTTCTTGCTAGCTAATGTTCTAGCAAAATCAGCTAGTTTGCCAAACTACTATATTAGCAAATGTAACTTGTGATACTAAACATTAGCGATTTATTTACCAATAAATCACGTAGCAGTTCAATCACTGTCTGTGAATCTGGCCAAGAGTTATGAGACGACACAATTGGATAGCAGCTAGCAGTAACTTTGCTACATGGCGTGTAACATAAGATGAGGAGTACTTTTTAATACTAACTTTTATCTATTCCCAGGTTGAGAAATGACTGTTACATCAACTAAAACACGAAAAATAACACTGTAAGAATTAACAAATCTAATAAGATAAATGTGGTAAATAAAACCTCAATAAAATAAAAAAAATAACTGAAAAAAAGTTTAAAAATTATACTCAGAAGAAATGACACTAACAAAGGAGCTCCATTAAATACAAAATAAGTCATACTGATAGTGCTGTCACATCAGAGTCTTATGCAAAGCCTTTAAATGAAGTGTAGTTTGCCAGAAAGTCATGTTTGAGCAGATAAATGTAAAAATCTCCTCTGAGTGGTGAATCCCTTGGCTTGTGCGTCGATGAAGGACGGAGCTAGCTGTGAGCACTGATATGAATTGTAGGACACATTGATCATCGACACCTCGAACGCTCTTTGTGTCCCCGGCTCCCGATGACGAGGGCCAAAAAAAACATTTACTGCGTTTGTTTTGATTGAAACAATCTGAAAAGGGACGTCACAATGAGGCTTTCCCTGTTTTTAGTCTACTCTGACAGAAGATATCAGGCAGGTTCCAGATGTGAAACGTGCTCCTGAACTCTGACAATGAGCAGGATAAAGCGATAACAGACACATCATATCAAATTCAACATGATACAAACATGTGGAAGAGTTTTTGTAAATCCACCACCAGCTGCACTTCAGCATGCTGCTAGAAATGTCACAGGCGCTCACCTCTCCTTGTTTGACACGCTTCCCCTCTATCTTTTTTGCCCCCTCTCCACTTCCTGTGGGAACTGCGTTTTGTTGAGCAGCGTTTCCCCTGACGAGCCGTAGCGGTTCACATCTGAGCGACCCACCAGATCGACACTACATAAAGACACAAAGGTGAGGACAGACAATGAGACACAGAGCTCGCTAGGTCCCGACCCACCGGGGCGGCGAGCTTTGACGGTGACAGCGCCTTCCGCCGAGGATGACACATCAGGAGAAACAATGGAGGATGTAACTAAGCAAATTAAATCAGGGCCATGCGGGCTTCTTTGAATGAAGATGAAAGTGTGTCACACACCTCTGTATTGTAGCTCTGTGGCACCAACACGGCCTACGGGGACTCGAGAGAAGATTGGTTTTCAAAAGCCAGCATTTCATTGAAGAGGAAATGAGGAAATGTCCTTGGTGCCGCTGAGCAAGACATCAGCTGCCTGTCCTGTCATTTTAAACAGCATTAATGCAGAGTTTTAACAAAAGGAGAGGTGAAAAGTTATCAAAACTCCCAGAATTACAAGTTTTATTTCTTGTTTTCATATTAGTCGTGGGAATGAGAATTTTGGAGCCAAGCTATTAAATAGTTGCTATTGTTTGATCATAGTTTTTGCATCTTCTATGTATGAACACGTGATCATTTACCACTTGGCTGGAGTGCAGCATCCCAGGTTTGAGCCTGTCTGCCCACTTTTATATCTTCACTGCTTCACTATCCAATAAATGCAAAAATGCCCCCCAAAAATTAATAATTAAAAAAAGTGGCATAAAAAAGAGGGAACACTGGAAAGGAGCCTGACATATGTACCACATAAATGTTTGTTAAAGAGCTGAACCAACTGAAAGTCACAGTCCTATTGATAACAGTACAAAAATGTAAGCATTAAATTACCCTTAAAGTACCGAAAATCAAAGTACTCAATATGCAGAACGATAGATCATATTTATTGTATTATTTACAAGTTTATCACTTTAATGTTGCAGCTGAGATGATTTTAATTGCTTTACATACAACTGGGTAGATGCATAGTAGAGCATAAGACAAAGGTAGACTTCTATTTTAATACTGGCAATATGTAATCATGTAATTATGGAACTGATGATATACTGACATGTGATCAATAAGCAATCGAAGTTATCTTGTCCACCATTTCAGACATGTGAGACTCATGTTGACAGTGTAGTGAATGAGGCCTCAGTCACACAGGCCTAGAGACCGATACAAGACCGTCTAGTAATGACTGGTTGTGGCGAAAAGTATTCCACAACCAGCTGCAAATCATTGCTGGAGGTCCCTGGAAAGTGACTGCCATGAACCAGGCCTATGGACCAATCATTGACCTGTTGCTAGTTAAAAATGTGTATTCCCCAACATCTCAGCAGAAACTTTCTTGTGATTCCTTTTGTCATTATCATGTTATTGCAGTCTTAGCTTGAATGAAAATGACAGCCTTTTTTTCAAACATGGTCCACCTTCAGAATAAACGTTGCACCTTTTGAAACATGTTGGCTGCAGTGCTGAGGCACAACTTTTATTTTGAAGGTCAAACTCAATTTCTGGTTTACGTTGCACTCTTTTCAAGTTTTTGACTAGTAGTTAGTGTGAAATACACTAAACTACAGGCAATACTGTCAACCTGCTAGCACCCAAAGTAACCAATTTCACCCAGCAACAGTCCAAAACTTCCAGGAGCCACCACTAGCCAATCGGGGAATACATGTTTCCATAGCAACTGACCGCTATATTGCGTCCAGTATGGCGGACGACTTTCGTGCATTGGGAACATGACTTCACATCTACCTTTTGGTAAATCTAACATATAGCATGCTAAACTTAAGCTACTTTAACCAGCCTACAGTTGCTGTTTCTGCAAGCCACTTTGCAACCCACCTTCAACATCCAGCTGTTTCTAAATCTAAAATATTAAAGGTGTAGTTACAATACATTATATTACATTATCTGTTCATCAGTAACCTATAGATAATAGCAAATAAGGTCATAACATTTTGATGTATTCAGTTGCATTTGTGGTTTGATTCTTTTGACTCATGACAATCTGTCCCTTTTAACTTTTACTTTGTGGGACCTAACCCTCGTTTAATAGTAAAGAAGCACACAGGAACCCAGGTAGAGAGAAAGATCTGACATTTATTCATGTTTTTGATAATTCTTAAACCTAAAGAGAAAAAAAACTAACCATTAACTATTGAAGACGCACCCAAAATGTGCAGCAGAATATAAATCCATGTTCACCTGTTTGTTGGCTGGAGCTTGTCTTAATCGTGTTTCAGCTAACATCAGTGAAAACATGCCTCCCAGTAGGAGACGTGTTATGAGTCAGATATCGAGGCCGGCTGATTAGAGGCAGCTGAATGCAGAGTTAAATGTACAGTAATGATCCCTCGGCCTGTTTGATGTGAACTCGCCTCTCGTGCGCTCGCTGTGGAAAAAACATTCAGGTCAGTAGATAGTTTTCACACTACTGATTAAACCAAAGCTGAGCTCATCGTTTCTCCTCCACATCCTGGAGGAAGCTGTTTTCTCCTCTCGTCCACTTGTTTCTCTCTCCCCCTCTCTCTCCTTTTCCCTTCCATCTGAGGGAATTCACTTCACTTTAATTGTTTGACAGTCTTTTCCTGCCTTTATGCCACGGCCGCAGAAGGTGCCGAGGATTTTTTTCCTCCTTTTTTGAGGCATTAATAACATTCCGCTCGACTGATTCCCCGGGGCACAACCTCATTATGGCTTATAGGCAGAAAAAAATAAACTGTCTGTACCGCCTGGCAGCTTTTTCCCTCCTTTTCACAGAGAAATGTGGAGCTGCTGTAAAGTGCCTGCTTATAAAACAGTCTTCTTGTTGCTAACTAAAACACATGTCCAGGCTGTTATCTGTTTCCGTGGCAGAAAGTGACTGGCTGCTTCTCCTGCTGTCTGCACTGGGTGGCAGCACTGTGGGTGAGATTAGAGGAGGACGACTCTGGACTCATTTCAGCTTGTGAGAAACCATTTAAAACAGGCACAATGCAAAAGCACCCCTACTTCCTCTATTTAAAATGATTAAATTCAATTAAAAAAGCATATGGTAAATGGTTCATAACGCACCACAAAGTAGCAGAAAGCAGGTGAGGATTTTTTTGAGGTGTTTTCCAATAGATTTGTTTACTATCCTTTCACCTATCCTATCCTCAAATGATATTCAGAGCATAAGCATTATATTCATAAATAAGGACCCAGACATCAAATAATGTGCACAGAGTACAAATATAATAACCAACCTATAGTAACTATAGTAACACTAATACATTACATCTCGACATTGGCCTGTGGAGAATAATGGGATAAACTAATTGACGTGTGCAAAAGTGTTGAGCCACTACTCATTTCTTTATATTTTGCTTCCAAGTAGCCAGACTTTGTTTTAATTATTAAAGTGCTCTTGAGCAATAGTTCTCATGGCTTTCTGAAGGTCTTTTGAAGTTTTTCTAGACACTGGCTGCTTTTTCACTCATTTACAGTCCAGTTCTTGTACCTGACCATTTTCAGAGGAATGTTGGTTTGTTAATTTAACCACTTAGTTTGTCATTCAAGCATACAAAAGGCTCCTAACACAAGGGATGAATCAATGTTGTGACTACACATAACAGAGAACTTAGCAAAGAATTCATTTAAAATTGTCTATAGGCACTTTGTTACTAGCAGCCTGTCACAAAAAACACATCTTTTGTTCCAATTTCTTGTATGAACAAAATGTAATGTAGGAAAATGTAAAACAATATTTAAAAAACATTTTACAGACATAAAATAGTATTTTTGTACCAACAAGGTGATTCTCAAAGAGCTAATAGCTGAAAACTTGGTATATCTCAGCCCGCTGTGCAGGGTGTCCTCAATAATCTGAGGAAACTGGACAAGTGGAGGACAAAGGAAGAAGTGCCAGACTTAAAAACTGTCCACAGCAGATGAACAGTATCTGAAAGTCAAGATTTAAGAAGCAGGAAAATATTGAGCAAAGCCCTGACACAGGACCTGAGAGATGAATCTGGACCTTCAGCTGAAGCTTAACAGTGCGGCATCATCTTGACAGAGCACAGAACAAAAGGCAGCCAGCATCCAAACTTTGAATTTCCCAATGGTAAAATTTGTTTGATGGGCTGAAAAATGTAAGTGTGACAAATATGCACAAAACTAAGAAATCAGGAAAGGGGGCAAATACTTGCACGGAGCTCTGTAAAACTGCATGACTTCATCGAATATGCTAAACTTACTGTGCAGGGAAAAAAATCAGCTGATTCTGTGGAGGTCAAGTGGGAACTTTTTGGACATTTAAGCAATTTTATATGGAACCTGCTTAAACGTGTCTCACTGCAGTGCGACCTTCACAAACTCTTTTCAAGTTGCTGAGTGTAACCTTTAAGAAATCTCTTCAAAGCCACAGCTGTGATCTTAAAAAGGAAATAAGTGACACACTTTCACACTCATTTGTTTCTACTTAATAGTAGAGGCACGGTAAGTTATTGTGCAGCGGCTTTACTGGTTGAGCTCCAGTGGAGGCGAATGTGAGGAACTGAACTAAAATCAGTTCCTCGTACAAAGTTTCTAGAGGCGTCATCCTGAGTTTTTAACCCATGTAAAAGATTAAATGTCTAAACTAGAGTTTGGTCGAACACTGTAATCAAAAAGTAAAACATTATATGTGGTGCTTCGTACATGTCTAAGTAGAAGAACCAGAAAAGAACAAACAGTTCAGCATGTAAGAGTCAGTGTGAGGCACTAATGCATTAAAAAGATCTCAGAGTTAAAAAGTGAGGAAAGTACAGTGGGTTTTTTTTTTCCGATGGCATCAAATTATCTGAGGGCAGAGAAAGTGCATTGGTATTTTCATCTCATACAGTATATTCAAACTGGAAGCTGGCCAGTCCTCCGCTGGTCGGACACACAGCAGTCTGAGGGTCAAGTGTCTTGCCCAGGGGCAGCTGGGTAGCAGTAGGTTGAGCCGAGGAGTACGTCCTCATTGACACGAAGTACAAAACGTTCCGAATAAACACTAGAAAGGCCAAGACGTGCGGCTGACTGACAGCCGCTTTGAATTTCACAAGTGAAATATTTAAACTTGCAGCGGCTGTTTGGAGAAGCGTGGTTGACTCTCGCCGTGACCTCTCATTTCTAAAGTTACTACACAACGAGATCGACTTTATAAAAAGCACAAAAGGAAGCGGTTTTATTTTATCACACACTTGAATTTTTTTAAATGAACATACTGTTAATTTTATGTTGAGTATTAAAGCAGTGACCTTGTGGAATAATATGGAGTGAATGTAGAGCAGTAGGAAACATTTAGTTAAGAAAAAGAGAGAATAAAAGTGACTTTTAGAGTTTAAACTAATACCTCAACAAGCCTTTTTTCTCAACGCAATCACTCAAAGTTTCTACTGCAATATGTACATATAGTTTTGTATTGCTATTAAAGAATTCATTATATTTAGCTGTGATTATTGCTAGTTTTTATTTACTTTGTTGCACAGCTCTTTGTGACTAAATCTGTGAAAAATATTCTGTAAATAAACTTTTCTTCCTTTTTTTATAATAAAGATAATTGATAATTATAATAGGAATTGAACTGACACATGAATTATTAGCATGTTAAAGTGCATTACTTTGTGATTAACACATTTCTTATTTTTTAATAGGCAAACAATAAACCAAATTCAGGTTTTTAAACCCAAACTTGAGCCGGCACTTTGGCGCATTCATCTACAAAAACTAAATTTTCAGGTTGGGAATTTAAAGTAAATGACTCTAATTTGGCATTTTAATTAAAACAGACAGTAAAACAGTAAGCTTTGATTTATTTTAGTGTTATGGAGGCCAACATGTTGGTCTTTTGGAGCCACAAGTGATAATATTTTAACAGGCGGACCGCTATGTTATTAGCTAACAGTAGCTAACATTGTTAGCAAGCTAAATCCATGAACTGTAAAAACACACAGTTCTGTAAAGATCAAATAACAACCCCATAAACTGAAGTTTAGTCACTTTGTACTGGCTGTTAAGATAAATAACTGCATATTAAGCCATATTAGTCATCAGATAATTCCAATGAAATGATTCAAACGGCACCAACTGCGCAACCACGGTCAAGAGGTCCAGTTCAGTCACTTGAAACAGCAGACAACTAATGGCTAAAGACACCAACCACCAGATATTAACTAATAACACCTTAATATAAAA
>VOQK01011045.1:41330-51957 GCA_015052645.1 Benitochromis conjunctus | reverse complement strand
GAGCTACATTTCAGACTCTATATTGGCCTCACCTAACATGTGTTACGTCCCCACCGAAGGGGTGGGGGACAGTAACAAATAGGACCGGGAAAGAATGAAAAGGGAAGCCAAACAGGGATATGGTGTGTATATATTAAGGTTTTATTACAAATAATGTTAACACAAAGAGACGGCAATGCCATTTTGTCAATAGGAACAAAAAAGGAATAAGGTCACAATAACAAAAACAACAAACAACAAACAAAGTAAAAGGGCACACCTGAGGCCCACAGGCCCACCCCAATCATCAACAGCAGCACACCTTACTGCTGCCAAGTCCAACACTACTTACTAGTTAATCTCCCCGCCACACCCACAACGCCACGCCACAGACGACCACTTTATAGGACCTCTCCATCCCCTAGTCAGCCGCACAAAGTCACAGAAACACCAACCCACACCCCACAGTTTTTCTTCCACTTTTGTAAACTCTGTGAGGTGATTGCTGACTGGGTCCAGGTGTCAAACGAGGGAAAATGAGCCGCAGCTGCATCCTAGTGAGAGCAGAGTCAAAGAGAGGGGTGGAGCAAGAGAGAAGGAGGCGGAGAGAGGAAGTAACACCACACCCACATAAGGACAATTTTAGGAGGAGGCCCTGCTAGGGCCCTAACAACAAATTTGCAAAATGTGCAAGATTTCCATAAAGCGGCTGGATGAACCTAAACCCCTTGGGTTTAGGTGTTGGGGATTAAGCGTTTTTTGTTTTTGTTTTTTTTTGCATTTTAAAAAAAGGTTCTAATTGCATCCATAAGTATAAATCATCTTATTAGCCAAAGTGTGCTCGTTTAAACACAAGTATTTCTCTTCCTCGCCAAGTATCAAACACTGAGCACAGGTTTAGCAGTGAGGAACCTCAACATTACTTTGAAACATAGATAACACAGATCCATACCATGCTATGCCTTTACGGCTGGGGGCCGAATCTGAGGCACTTAAAAGTTCTGATGGGAATTTGAATAAAAGTGTGAAATAAGCATTGCTCTTCAGATGGTAACCTGTCTCCCGGTGCAGTGCCGATATCTGATCAAGTGGAAGGAATCTTATTACACAGAGACTTGGTTAGATTTCAAGCAATATGACCCTGTTTCCTATTTTCATCTCCAGCTCAGTAACACCTTAAAAATATCTGTAATGATTCACTCCTATGACGTGGATTAGATGGGGGGAAAAAAACCCACCTTGTTGCTCTATTAAATCTATTACAATAAACTGCGGAGTGCATTCAATGTGGGAGTCCAGTCTGAAAGCAAAAAGCTTCGATGAGACAGAATAATAAGAGCAAGACTGTTATTTAAAGACTGGAGCCATGACAACAGAAGACCACTGCTGGCGAAGGAAATTAGTTGTCCTTTTTTGAGAGTGAATTAAGAGCAGATGGGTACGTGATGCTCTAATGTTATGCATGATATTCACTAAAGGACATAAGGTTTACTTTTGAATTGAGTACAATGAATCCGACTGACACCAACACTTCTTTTTTTTTCTGTTTTGTATCTATAGAGAGCTAAATCAAAGAGCTACATGTTTAAACTTAACAAACCTTTAAATCTGACACATCGGAGTCATATTTGCAGGAAGACACCCCGAGGCAGAAGTGTTGCTGCAGACTGGTGAGAGGGTCTAGGATCTAAGATGCAAGAGTTGGCTGTGTTGAGCTGATGCGCTATTATTATAATGTCAAACCGAGAAAAAAAACATGCACACTGCACAGCCTAACAGGAAAATCTAAGATTTGCATAGTTGGGATTGGTTGTTTTCCCACATACAGAATGGAGAAGAGAATGGTTTCTTCTGTTGGATCAGTGTGTGATGATGTTGAAAATGTTCAAATATACAGTGTTTCTTACACATGTTTTCTTAATACTGTAGCTTCAGGTAGTTTCCACACACCCCTAAAAATGAACTGTTCAAAGTAGTCATACAGATGTTATAGCAGTTGTTTTAAGTGGTAGTATACTTCCAAGAGTTCAGACTTGATTTACTGTGTTACAGCCAGGGAGCAGAAAGGCTCAAACATCTGGATTTTTAGAGAATGTTTTAAGAGAATATAGGAGGAAAGAAAAATATCTGGAACGTGGTTTATTAGACATTTATAGAACAGTTTATACTATCCAAATTGAGCTACAAGTTTTTATAGGTGTGCATTCACTAAAAAAACGAAAAAAGCCAAACAACAAACCCCATAGCTAAAAAATGAACCCCACACAGAAGTGCCAAAGATTGCAGTTCTTCTAATGTCCACTGAGGCACAAGACAGTCACCACAGTCTTTTTTTCTTAAAATGCTGACTTTACAGCAATAATAAATATGTTTATAGCATGATAAAAAGGGGGGGATTTGTGACTTTATATACACACATTTTGCGTTATTACTTTTGCAAAGAACGTTATGTTTTTTGTAGGGTTTGTGCGATTCTTCCTAAAATCAAAACTGCTCAAGAGGCTACCACATAAACGCAATATGGTAAGGATACAATAAAACTCACTCCATCTTAGGTTCTGGTGAGTGGAGTGTAAGATTGGAAAAGATATTGTGTTCAGAGAAATCAACAGATGATAGTCCTGTGCACAGCTGTGAGCTCAAGCAAAGGAAATTCCAGTGCACATCAGGGATGTCTAGATCATCTTAATTTATCAGTAATGTATTTAGCAAGAAAGAAAAGAAACACATACAGGCTCTTTAGTTTTCTTCTAAGATCTAGTTGCCACATGAGCCTCATTTTGCTGCATTATATTTCTTTAACTCTAAAAGTACCTGAAAAAAAAAATGAGCATGGGAAAATTCAGCTACCTAAACCCACTCCTACATGCATGCATTACTACATTACTGTTACCAATGGGAGCTAATTAAAAATGGCAACTTACAGGTGTTTACCATCAGATCCATATGGTGGGAGTGTGGGAGATATCTGGTGTGAAGCATGAAAGCTCCCTGGGGCAGTCCAGGTATCGATAAGGAGGCGCTCAAGTCTCTGATGCTTGTTTGCAAGTTGCCAATGATCAGACATATCTGAGGGAAAATAGATGAATTATATCCTCATGTTTGGAGCAGATTTTATGATCCACCTTTGAAGGTCGCTGCAGACTCTGGTCAGCAACTTGTAAATCAAATGTGGATGTGTCCCTGCCACGCGGTGGGAGTGAGACTGAGTCATCTGTAATGGCTGCTGATGCATAACATATTAAGTGCTATATTTGGCTAAAGTCAATGTCAGCTAAGTAATATCAATTTCCCTTCATCCTCACACACACACTTCACGATGGACGGTTAAAAATTTACCTCCAAAGTCCAGCGCATGTTTAAAAAAAATCTGAAGGTGCAAACTTTTGACTCACACGCCCTGAAAACATGACAGCACAAACATTTTACATACTGCTCTCTGAGCCAGTAAAGCTGACACATCATCATCTGAGACAGAGGATGAGGAGGTGGAGGCAGGACAGTGGAGTGAGAAGGAGACGGAGAGGAACAGCGGGTGGGGTGGGGTGATTTTCAGCACTCAGTGTGCATGTGTGGGTGTATGTAGCTTTACTTTGAAGTGTTTTCCCAGCGGGGATGGCAGTTTCTAACAGACCACTGCACTGTTTCGTGTCAAATGCAATGCACAAGGAGAGACAAGCGCAGAAAACTTAAAGACCAGCATGAAGGTGAAGATCCAGACAGGCAGCTAGATGTACACACACACACACACACACACACACACACAGACAGCTAGACAGACAGACACACACAGGATCCACAGTTTCACTGATTTATATCACAGAAAATACTGACCTGTTCCTGCACATATCCTGCACCCACTCTCAGTGGTAAAACATTTTTCGGGTCTGGATAATCAAGCAGTTATTGTTATATTTCCTGTGCACGCCTGCAGGAAGAAACAAACAATGGGAGCTTAAAAGCAGCAGCTGTGGGACTGTTTAGAAATCAGAAGAGAAATTTATCAAGGTCTCAGGGGCTTGCATTTTTAGAACCTTAATTTTGCAATTTTGTTCTGTTAAACTTTCTTTACTTCATCATTTTTGGCATCTCTGCTACTCTGTGTGTAATCTGTGTGAATGGATTTGCCAGTCTGCAGCGCTAACACTGTAGTGGTTCATATGCACAGAAACTATGAGATATACAGGTACTGAATATGTTTCAGTTGAAAGGCTTTCAGTGGTCCAGTACTTGGGGCCATGTCACCAAAAGATGTCAATATGAATTTTGAAACATACTTTGTGTTGATGATTTTGTTAGGGTGCCTGGGTCATCGACCCAGTGTTTTGTGTTTTTGGTTCTTTGTTTCTGTGTATTTCATTATGTTGAGCTTTCTTTGTCTATGAGTTATAGTATTGTTCTAGTTTAGATTCTCTGTGTGGTTTATGTTAGAGTTTTAGTCTTCTGGTTTCTGTCTGTTCCATAGTTGCTCTGTATCCCCTTGTCAAGTCCACATCTCTGTGTTGTGTTTCCTGTTTTACTTTGGAGGTCTGTGTCTTATGTTAATGTATCTTGTTTCGCTTCCCTTGTCTTGTTAGCCCTGATTTGTCCCAGCTGTGTTTCCCTCCTGTCTCTCATTTCCTGATTGCCCCCTCTGTGTATATAAGCCCTGTGTTTTCTTTGGTCTGTGTCGTGATCGACCTAATTCCATGCTGTGTGTTCTGTCTGATGGTGTAAGTTTATTTGTAATTTCAGTTTTCAAACCTTTTAGTTCAGCATTAAAGCTGTTTAAGTTCAAGTTTTGGCCTCTGTGAGTCTGCAATTTGGGGCCACCATTCCTGCCAGCACACAGCATATGACAGTTTTAAGGATTGAAACTTCCCTCTGTTTTTCCAACATATTACTTGTTTGGTCTGGCTCTCATAAAGATTTCTTTGAACTGCGCACTTGCACTCTCTGTTCCCTTTGCTCTTTTGTATATTTGTGTACTTTTTTATTTTTTTTCTTGACTCAGTCCTGTGGACTTTTGTGTGCCAGGTAGTAAGCGTCCATGCTATCAAAGCTTCCTTTTCAATGTGTTTTTACACCTCCTGTGTCCTGCATTTGGTCCTCACTCTTTAAAATCAAAATAGACACACTAAACACAGAAATCAAGACTGTACATAAATGATGGACATAGTCACCACCCACATCACCAGCTTCATTCAGCCTTGATTTTCCTTGATTTTCATTCCAGCAGTCTCTATCTAGGCAAAGTTTGAGGGACTGAGGGGCACTGCACACTCAGACAGTAGCACTCAACCACAAGGTAGCCACACCACAAAGCACACCCTGCTTTTTGATTCTAATATGGCTGTGATTAATAAAATGAAAAACATGTTGCATTGAATAAGAGTTAAAAGCAAGAGCTGAAACCATAAACGTATGTGAAAAATGTTAACTCAACTAAGGCCCAGCCACAGATACTTAGAGACTGGAAAAATAAGCCTACCTGAAAGGTTGCAAATGGTTACTGGAGATAGTTGCTGTAAAATAAATTACCTAGACAGACAGATAGATATGCACATCAGTTTACAGTCTAGGTGATGACATGAAAGATTTTGTGCTAAAAGTGTACCTATGGTGTAAATTTAACACCAAAGTCTTTTTCTCATAGACTTCTATACAGTTGGTCTCATTTTTCCAACCAGAGAAGTCACTGGACATGAAAAAGAATTTAAGTCATTTTTCACACCCAAAAACTGAGTCTGTATATTTTGTATACAATCTGTCAGGACTTTACACACCATCTTTTGTTTATACTCTTGTTTCCAGTACTTGTATCTGGGCCAAGCTACAGGAATTTATTCATCTACAATCATCTTATCCAACACTGCAAGCATGCTACCAGACAAAAATATCATGCATATCATCTTTAAACCAGGATTGTTTCTCCTGCAGAACTAAATCATTTTACCCGTGAGTTGGGCAGACCTAGTTTGCATGAAAATTAATTAAAAGCGTCCCTTTCCATCCTGTCAGCCCCTGCAACGTGACAAGGCCATATGTGTAATTACAACACAGCCTTCATTGAGTGAAGAGGCTGCCTGCTACGATTGAAATGAATGCAGCATTTGTTGTGCTTCGTTTCTGTTGCATCAAATCTGGACGTTTCGAGTTGCTGTTGAGAATTTTTAGAACAGGCTCTGTAACGTCAGTCTTTACTGACTCATTGTTAAAGGGATGTTATTTGCTGGGGCTTTTCAAGTCTCACTCTAGCCTGGTGATTGGAACAGAGAGAGAGATTTTGTTTCAAAATTCTCCCGAGTAGCTCTGATCTGTGGAGCCTGCAGTTGTTTGGTTTTGCAGCAAAGTTGTTGAGCTGTTAGTGACAGAATGTTTGTTTGAGGTGGAAACCTTAAAAAAGTATCATATTGGGTTTAGTTTTTAAAAATTATTTGCACTATGAATTAAAGTTTTTTCATCCAGGAAAGGAGATTTATGTCCCTGCAAAGTGAGTAAAACAAGCAAATTTATACATCTAATCAGCTACATAAAGTCATGTAAAGAGAACACAACACACACAACTGATCCAATTTTGACTAAAAGTAGGCCTCACTATTTATTCTAGTTATTTAAAAATATATTTAAAAGGTCACCTAAGCACATGATAATGGAATGAAAATACTTCCTATATGGTACTATTCAAATGTTAAAATAAAATGAAAATGTATTATTTTTAATGTGTTTTCTTTTCTTTCTTTTTTCGTTTGGGGGGGGTTGTAGGCCAGGAGGTAGAGCATGTCATCCACTAATTAGAAGGTTGGTGGTTCTATTCCTGGTTGCTCCAGTCTGCATGCTAAAGTATCGTTGAGACTGAACTCCAAGTTGCTCTCTGTATGCGTGTGAGTGGTGAGTGTTAGATAAAAAGCACTTAGGTGTGTATGAAAGGATGAATGAGGTATGTTGTATAAAACGCTTTGAGTTCCCAAGTAAAGTAGAAAAACACTATATTAGAAATATATGTCCCCAAAACTGTGAAACGAACAATAAAATGATCTAGCAGCACAGGCCAGAGGAAAATATGTGAATTTGACTTTTGGTGGTGAACTGTCCATTTAAAACAGGTGTCAAACCTACAGTCATGAATAGCCCATCATTTCAAGCCAATGAATGGTTTAGCAAATGGCAAAAATTGCAGCGAGCCAGGCGACAATTTTGGACTTCTGCTGTATTTTCCATCAAGGAGCATTGTGTTGCAGGTCCTGAAAATCGATCCATCATGAGAGTGGTCATCCAATTTTTATCTGAGTCAGAGATCTGAGTCATTGTCAGTTTTCGATCCTTCTTGCTGGCAAAGATTTTAACCATTACTTACCATTCAGCACTGAGGTGAGATCACAGCTCCAATGGGCTGTGCCATGCCTTGGTAAACTGACTGAATGTTGAAAAGCTCAGATTTATTGCTTTATCTGTTTTACAATTTTCCTTCCCTATTTTTTTTCTTATCAGGCTATTTATCAAGCGTTTGATGGCTCTCAAAATGTGAGGGTTTCAAAATATACTTCTTTACAGAAAAAGAAAGGCGGAGAGTTGGGGGTTTTTTGAGGTTGTAAAATAAAATTACACTCTGCTGGATGCCCATAAGCTAAAATGACTTCTATTAAAGAACAGGTTACATATTTAACTTTGACTTACACTAATTGCAAACAACTGTAAAAGTCAGTATACTAATGTGATTACATTTTTTGATGATATGGTCATTCTTAGTCTGTTAACCAAAGATTCAGATATTGCTATTTACAAAAATGAGACTGAAAGGATTGGTGTGAGAAGCACGGCCTGATGTTTAAATGTATAGAAAACCGAAGAAGGTATCTGTTGGAGATCAAAGTCTGGCTTTAATTAAAAAGGCTGAAAAGGGACAGCATTAAAGTATTTAGGTGTTCACTTTGATTGTCAGTTACTGTGGGTTGTATGTGTGTGCATGAATTAGTCGGCGCTTGCATTTTTAAGAAGACTCTGGGCCCATAGCGTGGATAAATGCATTGTGTTACTACTTTATAGGGCAACTGTTGAATCTATTATATTTTATAGCATTACTACAAGCTTTGGTATCGTTTCAAGCTCAGATCCCAAATTCAAAATTTGATTAAAAGGGCTGGAAAGATAATTGAACTGCTCCCTTGATCTTCCCTCCAGGAGATATTTGAAGAGTCAGTGATAAAGCAGAGTCTGAAAATCACTAAGGATAAAAATTGCATCCTTTGTAAAGAGCATGAGTTGATGCCCTCAGGAAAAAGGTACAGGGTACCAAACTGTAAGATAAATAGGTACAAATTTTCTCTAGTCCCTTTATAAATGTAATTATTCTCCCAGAGATGATAAAAGTTAATCTAATTGTTTGTCATGTTGGTATTTAACTAAACTGGGTGTGTAATGAACTGATTTACCGTAATGATTTTCTAAGGACATGCACAATATTTTTTCACATGCAGAAGCTTTAATTCTGTAATAACAACCTTCACAATGACAAAACGGGCCACATGCGAAAGCAACATGTTGAAAATGGCCCAAACAAAGTGACAGAAGACTAAAGACAACAATTATGTTACTCTGTATAGGCGTTGAGTTCATTAAAAAAAAAAAAGAAAGATTTATCTGGAGGCCTTTGATATATTTACTAAACATAACGAATTTAAGTATTTTTTTCTTTAATATTTTGTTTGGGTCACACCTCAGTTAATAAATTCCTGTTTCAGTCTTTCTTTCTTTTTTTCTTCTCAGAGTCTTTCTTTCTCCTAATAGCTATTTCTCCTGCGCGTCTCCCTGCCCGACTTTAGCTCCATCAGCTCCACTTCATGCTTCGCCGCCGTCTCCAGAACTTTCTGCTTATTGTAGAAGATGACAAAGTTGTTAATGATGGGGTGGATGGGCAGCGCAATGGCTATCACCCCGCACAGAAAGCTCACGGCTGCGTTGCACTTGCCCAGAGTGGTTTTGGGGTATATATCACCATAGCCCACTGTGGTCATTGTGATGATGGCCCACCAAAATGATTGCGGGATGCTCCGGAATAAAGTCTCCGGGTGGCTTTGCTCCATAGTGTAGGCCAGCGCTGAAAACACGAAGATGCCCACGCCCATATACATAAGCAGCAGCCCCAGCTCTTTGAGGCTGTTCTTCAGCGCGTAAGTCAGAGTTTGCAATCCGGAGGAGTGGCGCGCCAACTTGAAAATACGCGCGATGCGCGTGATGCGGAGCGCCTGGACAGCCTGCTGGACGTTTGCCAGCTCCATCATGGAACTGGTGCCGAGGTAAGTAAGGGCCAGGACCACGTAGAAAGGCATGATGGCCATAAAGTCTATGATGTTCATGATGGAGAGCGCAAAGCGCATCTTGTTCGGTGACGAGGCGAGGCGCAGAAAGAATTCCGTGGTGAACCACAACATGCACACCGTCTCGATCCCCTCCAGAGTCGGATGCTCCACCAGTTTCCCCTCAGCGTCCATCACCTGGAGCTCCGGGATGGTCCCCACACACATTACCACTGCCGAGACCAGTATGAAAAGGAAGGATGCGATGGCGATGATGCGCGCCGGCAGGGAGGAATCCGGCTTCTCCATCAGCCTCCAAAGAAACCTCTGGCAACGCTGGGTGCGCGTGATGCACTGATCCACCTCCATATCCTCCAAAATGACTTTAACTTTGTTTGCAATTTCTTTCAGCTCTTCCTCCTTCTCACTTAAGTAACTTTTACAGCATTCATCTAAAACATTTTGGTCTATTTTCCAAAACTCCATCTCTTTGATGAAGCAGATGGGGCAAATGCCGCGTTTGATGTGGATTTCATCAAAGTAATAAACGTCGATGATGCATTTGAACGCGTCGGGATCTCGATCGAAGTAAAACTCCTTTCTGCCCGGATCGAAGTCATCGCAAAGTGTCGAGATAAGTTCGGAATTCTGAGTTGAGCAGTTCACCAACTCAGCCAGTCTGCTCTCCGGGTAGCGGTTCAAAACATCCCCGAAAAGCAACACTCTGACTCCGCCGATGTTCACAGCAATCTCCCCCTCGGCGCACAAACCAGCTCTGTAGTTTGGCTTCGGAATTGTCCACATTTTATAAACTGATCGATACTTGTTGATTCTAAAATGTAAAAATGAAGCTTACTAACCGGAGTTAATGCCCATCATGCCGTGCGCGTAAAATGCTTATCTTCCAGACTGTTTCGTGCACTGAATGGCACAGTTAGAGCAGCCAGCTTTTTCTAATGCTCCTTCTCTCTCTCTCTCTCTCTCTCTCTCTCTCTCTCCTCTCTCTCTCTCTTTTCACACACACGGACTAAGAGAGAACAACCTCAGCACCTATCATCTCTATCGCAGGCCTTCTTTTTATCCCTGCAGTAATTCAGTAAAGCTGTCCTAGAGACAGCTCAGAAATAATTAAACAATACAATTAACCATTAAACACATAAACTGTACACAATGATGTTATAGCTTTATTCCTCACTTCATAATTTGCTAAATTTAATTTTTCCACGCTGTGCAACAGAGAGGAATTAATCCACCAATCAGCTGCTGTTCTGTCGCCAAAGGTAATCTTGCAGCAGGAAACATGGATCAGCCATTATTTAGATCAGAGATCAGATAAAATGGTTTATGCACACAGCAGAGACAGTGCACTCTCT
>VOQK01011045.1:10351-22987 GCA_015052645.1 Benitochromis conjunctus | reverse complement strand
ATTAATTAGTTGCTTATATTGTTTTTGCACTTTACATAATCAGTTCTCATTATGCCACCAGTGCTTGGACTTAATTACATTATTTGTTTCTCTTTTTAAGAGGTCACTAGCGCCAGTAAAAAATTAGCTCCATACTGAGTCATTTATTTATTTATTTAAACAATTTTGTCCCTTTCTCAGCAGTAGATCTTTCTTTTCTCTCCTCTGCTCGGTATTGTTTGTTAAAAAGAATCACACACCAGCTGGGCTGACAAAAATAAGTGTGTCACATGATTTCTGGGTGTTAAAGTTCAAATCGTTACCTCTCACATAAAATTTAGAGCCGCCCACAGTAGGACTTGCCTACTATAGTTTTTTAATAGTTTTAAAGTGGTTTAGTTAATTAGAAAAAGCTCAAATTTGCACTTGTGCGACTTTCTGACTTTTCTCCTGCCGACTCACCAGGGACGGGTCGAGTGCTGGGACCCCAGAGTCCGTAACCGCGTGGGCAAGCTGGACTGCGCCCTGAGCAGCCTCGCCGAAGGAACAGAGTAAGGAGCAAACTGTCAGGCTCAGAAAGCTGATCTGAGCCTGATGACCCACATGCAGCCGCGTGGCATGAAAAACAAGCTGCAAGCTGTGTGTCATTATGGCACAAAACACAAATATTCAGCTTTTTATCCTGTTTATGTGCATTTTGCCCCATCTTTAAATGCTATTCTCTGAAACTGTCGACAGAGTTCAAGCTTTGCCGTCCATCAGTGCGCTGAAGTTTAACAGCTCCCTCACCATGGCGGTCGGCACCAGCACTGGCCAGGTGAGCCTCATGTTACTCGAGGGATATCTTCTTCTGTGTTTTTCTAATTTAAAAACAGCATTTTGACATTATCTGTTGAACAGCAGTCAGAAAACACCTTACAGTTCTGTGGCTGCATTCTTCTCCACTTCTTTGTGTTTGTTTGTTGTTGTGAGCTGTCAGCTCCCCACAGGCTGTGAAGTTACTGTGACTGATCAGCTCACAATTAGGTGGCTGATGTCATGCAGTTTCCTAACAAGTTAACACAAGTTCAGCCTTCACTAAAAGGTCAAGGGATGAGCTTTGGGTTAATCATGTAGATGCTTCCTCATGCCTTTAATTGCACTTGTCTTTGTTTTGGTTTTTGACATCTGCAGACAGCTTCATCCAGGATTCTGACAGTTTTCTTTACCTTTCTGATCTCTTGCAGGTGCTGCTGTATGACCTGCGCTCCAGTCAGCCGCTTCTAGTCAAAGATCACTTGTACAACCTGCCAATCAACTCCCTCAACTTCCACAATCAGCTTGACTTAGTTGTGTCTTCTGACTCCAAGATCATAAAAATCTGGAACAAAGACACTGTAAGTAACAGCCATCGCAGGGCCCGAGTTATCCGAGTTATGGATCATTGTGCTTTCACTATCTGGATAACAAGAAACTCATTCTCACTCTCGTCTTTCATCCAACTTCTACCTTTTCCACAGGGAAAGTTGTTCTCCTCCATACAGCCTCAGGCCAACATCAACAGTGTTTGCGTCTATCCAAATTCAGGTGAGAATTAAGTTGTGGAAGCCGGAAAGAAAGTTTAAGCAGAGCAGCCGCAGAACATCCAGAATGGATCTGCTTGACCTCCACGTGAACCAACGCTGCAGACGTAGTGCTGCAGAAATATTCGATAGGATGTTTCCCACAGAGTTAGATTCTAACTGTGGCTGCAGCTGTGAGCTGTGGACGATGTCAGTTCAAGTCAGGGCGCTTTATTAATTTCATACATTTATTTCCAATTAAGCAAGAATAGTATGAGTACTTTAACATGTAAGTTGATATAATAATTAATTATATGCGGTGGCTGGTTTCATATAGCGGCGTACGTGCTGTCCTCCGTGTCTCCGTTTCTGTTCCCTCTTTGATCTCTGAAAGTATTTTTCTGGTTTGATCAAACATTCGGCATCTGAAAAAAAACAACTTTTATCATTATCCACTTTCATGACCTGTTGATTTTTAACTAGCAGCTATATACAGATTAACCTCATCGCCCCAGCTATATTTACTTTAATTTGAAGTTATCCTCCCTAACTACACTTATTGCATTATTAATATTACAATATCAGATAACTGCGCATAACTGTGCAGCAGTGTTCATGATACATTCTTGAACTCCTGATCGATCGTTGTCAGGAATCGGGTTTAAGATGCTGTGCTTTTCATTAAATGATACAAAAGTAGAAAATTCACAGGTGGCGGTGGGTGGGTGGCTGCTGTGTTGGGCCCCCACATAAGCTTTGGCTGTCTTTTAATATGCCTGCAGGTATATATTAAAAGACAGCCAAAGCTTAAACCCACCCAGAAACCCACTGAAGCAAAAACAGTGCGTAGGAAACTCTGCAGTGTGTTGAAGCACAACCAGCAGCTTTTATGCATGATTAAATACGCCTATAAATGAAACAGAAATGATTCCTGTGAGTTAAGTTGGTATTTAAAACAAGAGCTTTGTGTGCAGCTCCACCTCTGGATGGCGCCATCTGGTTGTAGAGCTCCCACACTTTTACTGTGTGACAGGCAGTGTGTACAAGGGGAATAAAACCTCAGATTTTTGAATATCTTATAGTGATGTTCACTAAAGCTGTTAAAAAGCAGCACCAGCTTCTTGAGATTCTTCTGTTTTTGTTCCTTTTGGCTGCCTGAATGTTTTTTAACTTAATTGTTAGAGCAGAAATGGTAGTGTTTTTTTTTTGTTTTTGTTTTTTTTAAGTGTTAAAGGAACTTGAGCTATAAATTACTAGATGAGATTTTAATTGTCTCTCTGCTCTCTGATTCATAAACAGGTATGCTCTTCACTGCCAATGAAGATCCCAAGATGAACACATTCTACATCCCAGTGAGTACAGAGGCATTTATATTCTCGCACACCAGTCACATTTATATTTACAGTACACCAAAGAATGATTCATGTTGCAGCTTTTCCACACAGCTTTGCAATACAAGGTCACCTTTAGGAGCTGGCCAAAGAGTGTGCACGTGCCATTTGTTTCCTGTCACTGAAGAGTCATTCTCAAACCTGTGAGGTGGGGATGACCTGCAGGTGTGACACAAACAATAGTGTGAAAAACAAGAAGTTTTTTATGGTGTTTTTGCTGGTTTGTAAAAATCCTGATGTGAGGACTGTTAACTTTTCTCCAGCTTCAAGAGTGAAGCATGCCTGAAAAAAGCATGGGATCAGACTTCTCACGAGGCCTCTGCTTAACGAGTAATCGTTCCTATCAACAGTCTGTTCCGGGACTGATATGATCTTACCGCATGTGATTTTGTGTGAGTGCGTGCACGCACATCTGTGCGTATGTGTGTACAGTCAACTAGGGTTTGCTTTGTGTAAATGGGTTCTTTCCAGCCCTGATTTTCATGCATGTGGTAAACTTTGGTCTATTTGTCCTCCAGGAGAAAGAGAGAAAAGGTGAGTCTGTCATTGTTTGAACATACGAGCCAAAACCTTACCTGATTTAAAATTAGGCGACCTCCCATTCAGTATCATCTTCTAAGGCATGTCCTGACAGTTTCCAGGACAGCTGCTGTTTTTAGATCGCTCCGTGGAAGTCCTGTTTTGACCTCTTATCCTGAAAGCTTGGTGATTTCACCACAAATCCCAAACTTGGGCAGAGAGCAAACATCAATGTCGGTTTCAGACTGGCTCAAAGTTCATGTCAAATATCATCCCTGGTAATGAGAGGTGGCTCTCTAAGGCAAAGCAATTTTTGCCTACAGATTCCAACTCTGCTGTAGATCGACTTTTCCTGTAATGTATTGAGATCTCTGATGGAGAACACTCCTTGGAAATGATCAAAGTTTGTTTGGTTTTTTTGATCATACCAACACAATCTTTGCTCACCACCTAACAATTTTGCCCCCTCAAAATCATGATCCACCTCATGAAAATGAACAGAGGTGGTGTAATATGTATATAAATGCAGACTTGGAGCCTTAAGTGTTGGGATCCTAAATTGAATACTGTCACTTAAATGGATTTTATCCATTTCAGCATGCGAGAGCCTACCTTTGATCACACCTGTCAGTGGCTCAGGCCAGGCAAGTGATGTAAAAATCACTTGGTTTGTGAAAGATGTGGCATTGCAGAAAAACTGGACCAGTAGCTGATTTGGAAGAAAATCTGAAAGTAGACTAAAGCATAATTGAAACAGATCATATTCCATGTGATTTGTGGTGTTGACATGTTTATGAAAAAGCAGATCTGAGTCACAGATTAGCAAAAAAAACAAAAAAAGAATTTGGGAAACTACCTGCAGCGTCAATTGTAGCCTAGGTCATTTCATGTTGATCGAAACTGTTACAACCCAAAACCATATTACAAAAGAACTGATGTGCATCATGTCCTGATGATTAAGTAAATGTTTGGACCCGCCATGGATGCACAGTAGCTTCAGATTTTGGACTTTTTGAAGGACACACAAAGAAATATTTGAAAGTTTCAGTGTGTCATCGTTCAGTTAATTAAGAAAAGAATTGTCAGATAAATAAAAATATTACAAGTGGTAGTAAAAGTGGTAATAAGATATATTTGCTACCCCGTCTGGATAACTGGATCTGAACCAAACAGTTGTTTTCTTTAAAATCAGAATCAGAATACTTAATTTCCTATGGGATTAATAATGTGGGTTACAGTTACTCCAAGACAGTAACAGATTAACCACTTTAAAAAATTCAATATGTTACAGCGTTTACAAATTTAAGAAATAGCACTAATATATATAAATCAGTTATAATTGCCGATGAAAATGACAGAGATGGAATATATATGATTGACATTTGACTCTAACCTGTGAACTTTGTCATTTGCTATTTTATTGTAGAGCGTGTTCAAGAAGGGTGAAGCTATTACGGTGTGTTAGGTGGAGGTGTTGTACAGGGAGATGGTCACGGGCAGGAATGATTTCCTGTGTCGTTCAGTGGTGCTTTTTGGTACTCTCAGACTCTCACTGAACGTGCTCCTGTGACTAGCCAGCACATCATGGAGTGGGTCGTTTCATCAGTTTTCCCAGGACTTAACAGTAGAATGCTGTTGGTGTGACTTTAGGGCATTTAGAGGCATTTGTAACCAAACTAACCAATTCTGCCACATTTCCTGAACCAAAAAGGGTTCTTGTCTTCACAAGTAACCCCTGATGATTTATCTCTGTTAGCTTTGTTAGCTCAGGAGTGATGTAACCTAACAATGACAGGGAGCCGGACACTGGACTCTCACCTCAGTGGTGTGACATCATCAGACTTTCAATGAAAAAATGAGCGACATGCCTTCTTTGACTATCTCGCCTTCGAATCAGTTATTCCTTACTCAGCATGTCGATCAGTGTTCTCCAATCGAAATATTTGAACTCTGAGAACTCGGTCACTACAAAGTGAAGAAGATGTGCCTTCAGTTTAATGAAGCAAGTCATGATATAAACAGATGACCAACTTTGAAATATATACATATGACAAAAACAGAGCTTTAAAGTAAGTATTTAGTATGATCGTCCTTATAATCTCACACAGAATGCACACTCAGCTTTGTTGAGTTCTTTCTTGTAAGTTCTTAAGTAGTTTTCAGGAGAAGTTCTCCAGACTTCTTGAAGGACATTCAAAGCTCTTTTTTGGATGTTGACTGCCTTTTGTTTTGTTCTATGTCAAGATAATCCCACACTACTTTAATACCCTTACTACCTTTGCTACCCTGGTGTTCTTTTACTGCGCTGGCAGTGTGTTTGGGATCGTTGTCATGATGAAAATTGAAGCTGTTGCCAATCAGACAATTTTCAGATGGTTGCAAGGTGGATTAAAATCTAATGCTACTTTACTGTGTTCATAATTCCACCAGTTTGGATCACATTCCCAGAACACTGGTGGCTCATAAAAAGCCCCAAACCACAATCACGGTTGTAACTCCCGCCTAACCGCCTCATACTCACAACTTTTTGCCAGCTTGTCCAGTTTCTTTTTAAGAAAATTACAAAACCAGTTATGTTTTTACATTTTTTTTGGAGATTCTACTAAATAAATAGGAAGAAATGATGTGTTTTTACAACAAGCTGCTAAAAACAAAGTGCACGAAGATACAGTTTAAGTTGGTTCTTAGCTAAGTTGTCTGTTTTGTGTAGATAAACCACTGAATCATCATTTGAGTTTCATGCCTTTTTTATGCTTGAGTGATTCATAGGTCAGTGTTAATTGGTTTGTAAAGCAACAAAACACCCCTCTGAATATGATAAGTCACAAGGACTGGACTGAAAATCGGTGAAAAAGCAAGACCACTTTACAAAATTTAAGAAAGTCTGGCTCCTTGGAAGCAAAATGTAAAGAAATGAAGGGTGGCTCAAATTTTTTGCACAGTACTGTATGTCAGGGTCTTTAGGTCGTGTGTGAGGTTAGTTGTCTACATTTGAGAAAGATTCAGTGAATCCTGGAGTGGTCACATCTGTTTGCTGGTCCACATCATGCTCTCCTGGCTCGAAGCAAATTTTACCTTAAGATATATAATATCTACGAGGAAAACTTTGGTTTTCTCATCTCTGGTGTCACACTTTCTGTTTTATGTTATGGCTTATGAGCTGGTTCATAGTAAAAGAGTTCTGCAAGTTATTGACAGTACTGCCAATTTCCACTCTTTTGGATACCAGGAAGTTGTAAGAGGGGGGCTGTGTGGTATTTGGACCCTGAGACTTGGACCACATCCAAGATATATGCTTTAACTAACCTCAGCTCTAACTGATTGTCTTCAAGATTAATGTTTACGGATACTTTACTGAGAAATGCTTGGAACAGAGGTTCTGTGGTGGAGACACATAAATCCATCTTCATGGGAGTCACAAGCTAGTCTGCTCCTACTGCTGGTCCCAAATGCAAATAATTGACAAAGCTGTCTCCAAACGGGCATCCAGTGTAAAATCGTTACCGAGTCAATGTGCGTGTCCACACGCTGTGGCAACCCTTTGGGGAAATAAGGAAGCAGCTGGTTCTTGGATAGTGCTTTTCTTCTCCAGTAAAGCACCCATTCTTACAGGCCCTTTTCTTCTATACCCACGTCCTTTCTGTCATTCAAACGCATTCGTACTCTGATGACTGATTGTTTTTAAAACTACACACTCAAAAAGCGATTGCTTGACCTTTTGCTACTTTTGCTACTCTGCATTTCCTGTATCACCAGTGTTGCATTGCATGTCGTTACAATTCCCTGAAAAATGGTACAGGACATTTATTTTCCACTGTAATGGAAACATGACCTGACTGAGTTGGGCTATTTTTTTTTTTTCTAACAACAAACAGTACTCAACATTCTAACTCTGAACCAAGCGGCTGGATGTGTTTTTGTGTGTGTGTGTGTGTGTTTAGGCTCTGGGCCCAGCACCTCGATGGTGCTCCTTCCTAGACAACCTAACAGAGGAGCTGGAGGAGAGCCCGGAGAGCACGGTGTATGATGACTACAAGTTTGTCACCCGGAAGGACCTGGAAAATCTGGGTGAGACTTTAATTCTACCTCATGAAACTGCAGAGCACGTGGAGTAAACCAGCTTAAATTTGAGCAGCTTTTTAAGCAGAAAAAAAACAACCAATCTTCAATCCAAGTGTGCAATTTTTGCTTCGACTCTTTTGGTTAGAAAGCAAAGAGGGCTCAAGAGATCTTTACACAAAGAGTGACTTTAATCCCAGCCCTGAAAGTTATATCCAAAACTATGAATCAGAGTGAGCCACTTCGCCGCCTAGAGGGGTTAGTTTGAGTGGCTAGACTGTCTAAGTAGAGGCCGCGGGAATGATTGAAATGCTTTAGGTAAGAGAAGTAGGGTGTAGGGGTAAGAGAGGGGGCGCACGAAGGGTCAAGGGAGTGGATATTGGATGGGTTGGATGAACACTGGAATGCAGGCTCAGCGGGAAAGAGATCAAATGACAAGAGATAGAAAGGTGATTGGCTGATGTGGAATAAAAGAAGAGGAGGGAATAGGCAGGGGAACAGCACTGTTGGTATACAAGGGCCTTGTAATGTGGCCCTGTTATGTAACATGCTCATATTGAGTAGAGCACACTCGTGGAAGTTTCTGAGAAGGGCGAGTTACTCCTCATTCAGCTTGTAAGAGCGTGTCCTTCTATCCGCACGCTATTACACGCTTCCTGTGCTGTATGGGAGAGTATTTGTGCAACTTTTAAGGTGAAGTCGGGCATGGAAAGGAGATCGATATTTAACTATTTCCATATTCAAGCGTCATTTTCTTACATGATCTATTGAGAATTCTTGAAATTTGAGAAAACCAAAATGTTTAGATATATAATTTTATGAAGTAAAAAGATTCATGTTTAAAAAAGCATAAAACGCAGATGTGCTGTAATCATAATACAGAATAACGTAGAGGTAGGTCACCAAGATTTTTGCAGTTCATCCTGAATGTGTGAAATTCGATCCAGCACCTGAGACATTTCACTGATCCACAAACAGCCACCTCTCGTTAGCACAGGGGGAAAGAAGAGGATCTCGGAAGTCATCAGTGCTTATCCAAGCATGAATGCCCTCATCTTACTACATTTAGAGCCAGCCAGTGTTACAAATGTTAAGATGGATGGGATGAATACGTGTATGTCTTAACCAGTTTAAACAAGTGTTGTTGTTGTAAACAAATTTAAATGAAATTTTAACTTTGAACTTAAGTTCAATAAGATCATTTGGGTTCATCTTCTGGGCACCATGAACGTGTAATTACTGAAACATTTCATACTAAACAAGTTTCTCCTCTTGATGGTGACACGGGAAGTCAGTCACATCATTAGGGTTCATTCTCTGGGTACTATGAACACCTCACTATGTGCCAGTCAGTATATGAAATATTGGTACCCTTATATTTTAGAGCTAGAGTTTAGTAGATGTAAAACTACAGCAGATTGTGTGGTTCATGTTTCAGGTGCAAAATATGTGTGTTTTTATTTTATGTCCAGGTTTGTCTCACCTGATCGGATCATCCCTCCTGAGAGCCTACATGCACGGTTTCTTCATGGACATAAGACTTTATCACAAGGTATCATCCTTTTTGTGTACATCCCAGACTTTTGTCAGGACTTGTTAAATTTGGACTGATCCTAATGTGACACACTAAACCTAAACCGTAAATGTTTATTTGCTTTGGCCACAGGTTAAAAGTATGGTGAATCCTTTTGCGTATGAGGAGTATCGCAAGGACAAGATCCGCCAGAAGATCGAGGAGGCCAGAACCCAGAGAGTTCAGGTTAAGGTGAGAATTTTAGTTTTAGTTGCTATGGAAATGTCAAGTCTCATTTCACTGGCTTTTTCATGTTCAGTACTGAAGCATCTTAGTTAGAAGATGAATCGGAGAAACAGCTATAGCCTCTGCGTTTTATTATGGTCGAGCAAACATTCAGATTTACGTCTATTTAGTCCATGTTCGACTGGTTGGGTGCAACGGCTGCAGTACTTTATTGCCACAACTGTAGCAGAATAAAAAAATGTAATCTCCTTCTTACAATGTCAGTGTGCGACTGCAGCTGTGACTGCACAGTCTGTGTTTATGTTTTCTCTTCATGCCCTCATACAACACTTTTCTGTGTATTATTTAATATGAGCAATTTGTTTTTGATAATCTGAATAAATAAGATTCAGAGCCACAAATCCCGATAACCTGTTGCATCAGAGAATTCCACAGAGTTAAAGTACCCGTTAAACTGGAGTGTACTGGAGTTAAGTTCAAAGGTTTACTCACATCCTGTCACTGATTTCAAAAGCTAACAAATGGTAGGTTAATTTGAGGAATGTGTGATTCACTCCTCAAACCGATTGGATCATATTCTCTCCATTCTCGTGTGCGCTATGTGCAATTTGTTCTCTCTGTGACAGAAACTGCCGAAGGTGAACAAGGAGTTGGCTCTTAAGCTGATGGATGAGGGTGATGACGAAGCAGAGGTGGTTTCCAGGAAAAAGAAGGGCAAGGTAGGAAAACAAGATTACAACATCAAGGTTTTTGATTAATTGTGAATGTACACGGTGTATTTGGAGATGTTCCGCTGGGCAGCTTCGTAGAATTTATGACGTCATTCATTCCTCTTTGTTGACTTTTTCCAAACCGCAGGCTCTCCCCAGCATCCTGGGAGACGACCGTTTCAAGGTGATGTTCGAAAACCCAGACTACCAGGTGGATGAGCAGAGCGAGGAGTTCCGCCTGCTCAACCCCATCGTCTCCAAAGTCGGCCAGAAAAGGAAGAAGAAGCTGCGGCTGCTAGCTCAGCAGGCTGCCATTTCCGAGCAGGTAAACGACGCAGTGTTTTACGTCGCTGAGATGGGATGTTGTGTGTGGAGGCCACGGACGACAAATGTTTTGACCAGTTTTTATTTTAGTTTTTAACCCCTTAGCCATAAAAGGCTGACAATACCCCGTCAGCCTGGTGGGTGTGTGACGTGGACACCCAAATTTGAGGATGCGATAACTTGAGAATGCAGCATAGGAGCTTCAATAGGCACCATAGGTGCATCTACTAAAAATCTCAAACAAGTCTGAATCTCGGTGACATTCACCTTAAGGTTAGAGGTCAAGTTTTTTGAAAATTTTGTGAACACGATCACTCGAGAACGAGGTGATGTAGGAGTTTGAAATTCATACCATAGGTACATTTACTACGAGGCTGAAGGTACCATTGGCCACTGCCAGTATTTTCTAACTCTGGCTTAACAATTATTTATGTTCACAATAAAAAATTATTTATTTAACAACATTATTTTTCAAACAGGTTAAAGGTCTTTTTTGCACAATTACCAAGTACTGATCTGATAACTGTGTTAAATTTAAGGACTTGACTTAAACATCGGTTTCCTAATTTGTTAAAATAAAATATACCAAAAAGTCCTTTTGTTTATGATCCAGCTGGTTTCTCCTCGCCCTGCTCTCAGTCTCACTGTGATTACATCTCAGTAGTCATGGCCAGGAATAAGACAAAAACATCTAAAGAGTTCGTTGATTTGAAGTTGACACACAAAAGTAAGTGAGGGAGAACTGGTCCACAGGTAAAGCTTTGCCTTTGAGCTGTGTCAGTTAGATTGACCACCCATTGCAGTTACATTAAAAAAACAGCATACAAAGAAGAACAATTGTTTGTTGCATGTGTGAAATACCTTCAAAACCCCGAACCTTTACTGTTAGCTTCCTCCATGCCATGTTGGCTCTCTTACTGATGACATGAGGCACAATACTCAACTAGAGCTTTTAGAGCAGGAATGGGACTCATATCACTTTCAAATATCAGACACATATGCCATGTTTACACAGGTTTAGGTGGTTGTCATGCCTCAGTTGTTTCAATCTGCACCACAGAAATGTGGTTAAAACTCCTACAGAGGTGCTTGAGAGCCGTAGGAATGGGCTAATCAGATGGGCACAAAATTAGATACAGCTAAGCCTAATTTGGTGCGCGACTATGGACGATCAGCTGAAAACCAGCTGATCCCAGCCACCAGCAAACTGGTGTATGTGTAGTGTTCAGGCTCTTTAGAAAGCAAGTATGTGCTGAAATTTATGCACAAAAGAAAAGGGGGGAAAAAGTGGTTTGTGCCAGAAGGAAGAAGTGTAACTAAACAGTGGCTTTTCAGATTAATTTCCATTATTGGAACCAGCGCATTATTAATCCCTCCGGACATGATCACATGTTTTTCTATTGTTTACAAGCCTCACTGAGCCAGCTGTGTATGCACGTGCTGTGTTTTCTTGATATATTGGAAGATAAGGGACCAGGAAGCAGATCACATCAGTGATTTGTTTTTCCTCTGCTGTATCTCCTTGCAGGTGCCTGAAGACAACGACGAGGAGCCAGAGGGGCGAGTCAGCTCCGAGGAGGAGAGCTCTGACGATGACAAAAGCTGGGTGGAGGAGTTGAGGGAGCAGCGGAGGTTGCTTCGGCAGGAGGACAGAGACCGCCGGCGGCAGGAGAGGAAGGACGCAGACCGCAACACTGTCCTTGTGGAGAGGGAGCAGACCGGAGGAGAGGAACCCTCAAATGTGGCTGAGAGCAAGAAGACGAGTCAGCCGCAGTTTTATCAGATCAAACTCGGCGAGGAGTTCAGAAGTTTTAATGACATGGCCCGCAAGCAGAAACTACAGAAGTATGTCTTTGGAAATGTACTCAGTGTTAGATGACTTATTGTTTGAGACACTGTTTGAAACCCAAATTGCTTCAGGGTTTGCAGCTGTTAAAGGCAGAGAATCGCCCCACCTGTAAAGTATTAAGAGTCGTTGTCCTAATGTTTTATGACAGCGCTCTGTCTGTACTGTTTGGTGTATTGTGCCTAAAGATCAAGCGTTCCTTCTTCTAGGACTTCTCTGGAGGAGCGACTAAAGTTAGAGGAGCACTCCGAAACCAGCAGCATGGCTGACACTGCAGTGGGCAGCAAACAGCTGACCTTCACTCTCAAAAAGGTACACTGCCTACTTGATGCTTTGACGCTAGTTCTTTCTTTAAATCGTCACAATCACTCACAAAGCAGCAAATAATGGAGACATTTATGATGTCTAGAGGATCCAGAGTTTAAATCTTTTACATTTTCATAAGAGCAATGAAGGTCAGAGGAAATGGTTGTTTTTTATTTATTAGATTTGACCACTAATTCTATAC
>VOQK01011044.1:1669-12425 GCA_015052645.1 Benitochromis conjunctus | reverse complement strand
CTTTTTTTTAACCCCCCCCCCCCCAAAAAAAAAAAACAACATCAGGTTGCTCAATATGCATAGGTCAAATGGCATTCTCTTGAAAAGTCGAACAAAGAAGCAAGGAACAGAGTTCACAACGAATGGGAGAAGCATGAAAAATATCAATGATAAACAAAAACAGCATAAATCGCTTAGTTTAGCTCTTCCTTCACCTCTTTGTATGGCATACCTTCACTCTTCTGAAGGACCAACGATCACATAAGCAGGAGAAGACCAGTTGTGTGCCTCTAGGTTGGCAAAGTGACAATGGTTGGCAAAGTGAGCTGTAGACTCTGGGTAGAGGGCCTCTTATGCTCAGCTTATGTGACAACAGTTGCACAACAGTCCTGCGACCATTTCAGGTGCAATAAACTTCCAGCAGTATTATCCCAAATGGCAAGTGTCAACACTCGGACAAAACCTCCACATTAGCATTGATTGGGTGTAGGAAGTCGAAATTGGAAGGAATCTTTTTCTTTCCAGTGCTTTCAATGGAAACTCTCATCTTTTCAAGCTACTGAAGCATTCTCTACTGTATAATCTGGAAATCTTGGAGCTTCTGAGGTGATATATTATTGACATGATGGTAAAAACTAACGTAGTTGTACTAGTTACGCCTTCAACCCGTCCTGCCGGCTGCACCACCCATGCAAGGTTACAACAGGTTTGAGAGGTGCACAAACAACCAAAACAACACTAAAGTGTGGCACGCTCCAGTGGATGTGACATCGCTTTTGGCATGCACTGCCATTTGTGTGGGCGGCAACTGTGGCTTTAGTGGGCCCGTGGGACCAAGCACGAAAAAGCATGACAAAGCCAATGCTAGCTTCACGCAACTGGACTTGGCGTCATTAGTGCATCACTTCCTAGGGAACTGTAATGTTTGTCATTATTTTACACCCAAAAAGCAGCTTCCCCCAAAGTATTTCTTTAAAGAATGAGTGAAAGAGAGTCTCCAAGCTGCCAGTGGTTGTCACACGAAACACATGGTTTTAATTACTGCTGATGTAAGTTCCATTTCTTCTGCTGACCAATATTTTTTTTACTGGAGGATGTATAATTGCTACTAATTCCCTTTATACTTGATTATGTTTTCTCACAAGCCAGTAAAACTCATTTAAGTTGGTAATTCCAGAATAGGCGTTTCAAAAGCTTTCATGACAAGAATTTTTTTTAAGAAAATGATGCAGATTATAGAATGTTGTAGATTATTACTTCATAGCGTACCTCAGTTAAAGTGATCGCCCAGCTTTGGTAGTCAAGCTGTTCATTGTGATATTAAATGTTCTGCCATTAGCCATGATGGGACAGATGTGCCTTTACTTATTTTATGTCCCTTTCGTGTGTCTTTTGTTAAGAGCCTTTGGTGTATCCCAAAATTGGAAAGTGTGAATACAAAAGAATCAAGCAATAACAGTGAACCCAGTGACCTGTCTGTGCCACCCACACACGTTCTTCGAAACACACAGAAATGTTTTCAGTGTTCCTCTTCTTGTCACAGTCATGTCTCTGTTCTTAGGGTGAGGCTCGCTGTTGGTTTAACTAAGACTAAAGTGGCCTTGAAAATCCTCCAAAAATGTGAGAGCGCTAAACCCCCTGTAGAGCGGAGAGGAACAGAAAGACAGATAGAAGACAACAGGGAACGTGATAATGAATCATCAAATCTTGGATTAAAAAAGAGATGGACCCATCAAAATAAGAGGGCGCAAGTGGCTATATCAACTCTCCATGACATGACTTGAACATATAGGCTATGTACAAATTACCCTTTACCCTTTGCAATATAATAAATAATTAAATAGTTACTTTGAAGGGCAGCATGTATTTGACAGGCATTTGTGTAGCAAATCCCAAAAAAGATACATGATCAAAGACAAGGCTCAAACTGTGAATGCGTCCATTAAATGAAACGAAGCACATTTCACGTCTACAAGTTAAAAGCCCTTGATTGGCATATCATTTGATTAAACAAGTAAAATCTGAAAACATGAAGATAACTTAGGTAGCTATAGTAAGCATCACTATAGGGATTCCCCTCCCTCACACACATTCATCTACATACCCAATCTTGCCAAATCTACCTTAATTCGTGCACAACTTTTCAGGTAACTCAGTGAAAGGAAAATGAAAAGGATTTAGATCAGCAGATTATCCACCATGAGGACCGCCAAATGCTAAAAATATAACTGCAGAGCATCAAAAACATGCCTGATCTTCTTCATCAGAATACCCTATGAAGGTAAGATCTGCACACTTTTATTTCAACTTGTTGAATTGCAGTCATGCAGTGAGGCTGCCATCGGTGAAATTCTGCTAGAAGGCTTTGATGTGCAGGGTATCTTGCAAAGAAATGTTACGCTGTCACTTTGTTGACTTTGCAACCGATGGCGCAGCTGCAATGATGGGCCCATACAGAGGAGCAGCAGCTCCTGTGTCTGTGTGAAAAGGTGAATCAAAGACCTTCCGTCATTCACTGCATGAGTCACAAGTTAGAACCTGCGACCCATGTTCCTGTAAAAACGTTACAGAGATAAGTCCATCAGATTTGCATAGGTGTGGGTAAAAGAGGGGCAACAATGCACAGATGACCCCTCATAAGTCAACGCAAATTAGTAGGAAAATAATGTAGCTGCCTATTCATACAATGGTAAAGCTGGAAATATGTCACATTCTATGTCACATTTATTAACTGGGTTTACAGTCGTATGTTTGGTTGCATCCCCCAGAGGCTCCAAGAAAACAACAAATCAGCTAAAGTTCTTAATTATTCCATGAATGTTAAAATAAACACTCATACAGACTCCATACTTTATAATCATACGCTGCACCTCTGTCACTGCTTGTGGCTTTTCCCTTCACCTACAGATTAAAAAAAAAAAAAGAGAGCGAGAAAAACTCCCCAAAACAAAACAAAAATACTATCAGGAAAATGGGCATCTTCAATCCCACAACAAGATTATTTTGATGTCATTACCAGGCTTTTTTCCCCCTCATAGCTTTATGTCTAAAATTGCTGTAATGCTATCATCAAATCATTTAGCCATCAAATTAATGAGTACACCTAAAGAGACTATAAAAGAGGAATATTATACCACATTATCATCATCATTCGAAGTGGACGGAGAAAACATTCAGTTTGGATGGCTTTAATATGTTTTTACAGTTACACAAACAACTGACTATTGATAGAGCATGAGAAAAGTGCAGCTAATTATGTAAGATGAAAACACCAATGAGATCACTTTAAACTCTCTCTTGCATATGACCCCACACGCACACACACACACACACACACACACACACACAGACACACACAGACATGAACAGAGCGAGGCGGCCGAGCAGTTGAAGCAGAGCAGGCAGACACACCTGAGAACCTGCATGCTCTGTTTGAGGAGGGAGACCTGTTGTTACCTGCCTTTAGGCTGGGTTCACACACACATACACGCAAATACACACACGGTCTGTGGCTAAACAAACCAACTATCCCAGGTGTGTGTGACTGTGTGTCACACCACGTGTTTGTGTGTGTGTGTGGGCAGGCGGACCCTCCATCAGCATCCTGTCACACACGAGATGTTTATCCGATTTGTCAAGATAATCTTTCCATGCCAAGGAGGGTGCCTCAGCGCTCTCCTACTCATTCACTCGCACACACCTGGGGGAAGGTTCACCGATACCCACCGCTTGGCCTGAAATGGAGACCCTCTCCTCCATCTTCATGGCAGGTAGCTTGTGTGTGTTTCTTTTTGTCATCGTCTAATCCACAAAACTGAGGTCGAGCTGCCTCTGATTTTGAATTTTGCTCGTGAAACATTTCGTCTAAGCCGATCACCTTTCCATTTTCGATAATATAGATTTGTTCCTCTTTAAAAGTTGCCTCATATACAGGTGCATCACATGAGCTTTAACTAGTATAGTGAACTCATACTCGAATACTATGATAAACACTAAGTAGATTTTAGTCAGTGCAAACATTAAACACAGTCAGTATCAAATAAAGAGGCCAGTGTATGTACAAGTATTCCCTGATAGGCAAAAACACTGAGTTTCACATAGTTTTTTTTACTTTTGGATGTGTCTGATGTCATAAAGTAGCAATAACCTTAACATGAGCGTCACAGGTAACACCTGCATCATAGCCTATCTACTGTAACCTTTTGTTTTTTTGCAAATCAGAAGAAAGTTAGCTTAAAAGAAAGCTGTTTTTAAAAGGAGTGGTAATAAAACAGCTAGCTTTGGATAGTGGATAAATTGAAGGGCTACATCACAGCGCAGTGTAGAGGACTGGCTAGCAATTACCTGGTGAGTGGTTCCCAAAAGTTGCTGGCTTTGCAACCAATGCCACAAAGGTGAAATCGGTTGCAAAGAGGGTGTTGTACCAAGAATCTCCTTGTGATTGCTTTGGCTGCTAGCAAATTTCTGTGGTTGCCTGTAATTTGTTAATTTGCAGGTAAAGCCGACTTGTTTGCAAACGCTCGCTAACTACTAGCTGAGTGGTAGAAAAGCTTATAAAAGTGTTATATAAACCTGAAACATAGAACATTAGCCTTCAAAATGAAAGATGTGACTCAGTACTGTGGCCAAGAGCAAAGGTGCTGCTTTTACCTTTGTCTGCTTTGATGTCAGCTTCTAGTTTGTGTCGCACTTTTGAAAGTTTCTCATTCGTACATTCGAGTTAAGTATTATCTTATCTTATAATTAACTAAAAACAAGAACTACAGTTTCACTTGAAACGTACTCAAGATCCTGCATAATTTGCAATTTACATTTTTCCTAATTGTGCTGATTAAAGGTTATCATAATTCCAGTTGGTATGCTAATGGAGATCAGTATGTCACAGGAATCTGGACAATTTCAAAATAAAACACCCTGGAACTATGAAGGTGGTGATTATACTTGGTAATGGATGTGTGTATGGACCCAGGCACCACAGTTAGCATGAATAAGTAGTAACTCCTGTATATGTGTAGTGTCTCTATAGATGAGTCCACAGCGTGACAAAAAATGTCTGGCAGATGGAAATTTACATGCATTTTTGTCTTTAACAAAAAATATCAAATATTTGATTAATTCAAGACACTCAAATATGCAGATTTTCATTACCTTATGTCAGTAAATTAAAAATGTGCAGGTCCTGCATTGGTGGTTGGACAAAACAAGGCATTGGATGGCATCGCCTCTCCAATAAATCTAAATCTATCACCCACATAGTAAGCTCAAAAGTTAAAAATTGTGCTTTGTAAAGACACTGCAGTTTTTATATTTTCATCTTTAAAGTTAATTAGAAACCTTAGCCCTGATGAGACTGAACACTATTTCCCAACCTGTATCAGATATTGAAATAATATGGTTGCTGGTGTTTGAAAATTTAATAGTTTTTTGACCTTGAATCTAGGCCAGAAGAATAAAAGTGGCAACAGAAACTCCGCCAGGTCAAATTCTTGTTCATAGATTACCAATCTGTTGAAAGGACTAGGAACAATGACTGGTAATTTCTATTTAGGATTAGACTTAATGTTGTCAGTTATACCTAAATAAAACTGGCACAGTGATTTGCATAAATAAGCAAACCAGGCAATGCAAGCAAACTCGCACACACACTCACAGGCTCAGGCTCTCTCTCTCTCTCTCTCTCTCTGCTTACATGCAAATGCAAACATGCGTGCCTAAAGTCAAAAATCCTGGAATGTTGCAAAGCTGATGATTTTCTAATGAATGGTTTCATTGGCCATGGTGAGGATTAGCGTAAAGGGATTGGAGGAAAATATTTACATGGTTTTAATGATTCCTAAACTTTATATTTAGAGGTTTGTCTTATCAGCCGCAATCATCTCCCAGCTTGGAAAACAAATCGGCGAGTCGAACGGCGGCACAATTACACGCCTCTGCCACGTGCGTGTTGGTCTGTCGCCTCTGACAACATCGGTACTCTTAATGTGTAACATATTAAAATGTCTCTGGAAGGGAGAGATGAAAGACTTAAACACTTTAAGTCCCGGGCACATCCCTCATCAAACATTTTAACACTCACTTATAAGTTCAGCTTTCTTAAAAGAAAGGAACAGAAGGCTTCATGGGGATATATGAAATCCTGCTTGCACTTCAAGTGCTATTCCTTAGCCATGAACATTTTTACAACATGTGAAAGATTTGTTTAGATTTGCTTGTGATTGTTGAGCCACGTTTAAATTAGTGTTAAGGCCGTGACTTGCTTGGCAATATTTTGGCGTTTGGATCCACATTAATTCGGAGGCCAATAGGAGCTTTATTCAATTTGCTGCACGCTTGGGTCGGGTTCCAGTAAGTCAGAAATGTAACAAACCTGGCAGATAACAGGGGTCATGTGGGTTCATGAATGAGTTATTTTGCAAACAGATTACTGTGAAATCATTGCAGCAATGAGGTCTGTTCAAGGTTTTCTGTCAGACAGAGTGTTAAGGAGTGTTAAGCACATGGGTGCCCACTAGTTTTAAGCTCAGTTGGCTCGAATCAAAGTGTTTAGGAACAACGGTGTGACAGTTTCATAATTGGCTATTTTTTTTTGTTAATAATGATTTAGGTTTGCCTTTGTGAAGCACATGGCAAAATTTAGAGTGGAAGATTCTGGGCATAAACAGCCCAGCAGATTCTCTCATGCTGTTAATATTGCCATTGTGATCCACACAAGTTTTCCTTTGGCATCAGTGCCTCCACTGCCTCTGGGAGAAGTGACAGCCCTTGTGGGAAGAACATCAGAACACATGGTTAAAGGGTTGGCAGTGGAGGAAGTAGGTAGTTAGCAAGTCAGTAAATTTCTTTGCCAGAAGACTGGTGTCTTTTGTTATGATTCCCTCCCCTCACCTCCAACTGGTCATGGCAGTTAAAAAGGGAGTTTTTCCTCCCCGCTGTCGCCAAGTGCGTTCTCATAGGTGGTAGTCTGATTGTTGGGTTTTCTATTATTGTAGGGTCTTGACCTTACGATGTGAAGCACCTTGAGGTGACTGCTGTTGCAATTAAATGCTATATAAATAAAATTCAATTCAAGACTGTAGTTGAAATTCAAGTAGGGAGCTTTGTATTCACCTGCAGATTACATCTTGATGCATGCTCAATCATCCAGGTAAGTAAATCCCAAAAAGTTGATTCTGTTCATCTGGACGTAACGTTTTCAGTGGGAGAAACGTTTCGTCACTCATCCAAGTGACTTCTTCAGTCTCAGCTGACTACAGGTTTCCCCAAACTTATAAACAGTACATTTGCATAATGACTGAAACTAGCACCACTGAATGAACAATGAACTGGGAGGTCAGTTCCCTTGATCATTAATATGCAAATTCTCATGACCATGACTCATGAGAGTCAAGAAAAGGGAAATACCATCTCTGATTCGAGGAGGGGACCTAAGGGTACATCTTTCACCATCTTACAACGCTGTGATTGCAGCCATTCCCCAACTCTCTGTGAGTGGTACTCATGGCCATTGATCAATGGCCTTCATCAGTAGTTGTTGATCAAGAGTCATGAGAATTTGCATATTAATGATCAAGGAACTGACCTTACAGCCAACTGCTCCTTCAGTGGTGCTAGTTTCAGTCATTATGCAAATGTACTGTTTATAAGGTTGGGAAAACCTGCAGTCAGCTGAGACTGAAGAAATCACTTGGATAAGTGACGAAACGTTTCTCCCACTAAAAACGCTACGTCCAGATGAACTGAATCAACTTTTTGGGACACCTGTAGATTAGTTTCACTTTCACTTATTGCTTGGTTTAAGAACAAAAGACTATTTAGTTAGGTTTAAATGTGCTTCTTCACAACAGTACAAGGACCCTTAGCTCATCCTGAAGATGATGTCAAGGATATGTTACAGGCAGCCATATGTGTCAAACTGGGAATGACAATCTCTTCTCACTATTGCCTGGTGAGGTTGAACTGAGAAAACATAAATGTAGTTTTTTGGATCATTTGGTGTAAAAGAAAATCATTAAAATCCCTTCAACTTTGTACGGAACAACAGCTTCCTCATCTCAACTGTGTTTTCACTCAGAGACAAAGCGAAACACATAACACATCATTCATTTAGTATGACGAGCAACACATTGTGAACTTGCATGTAGTGAGATGTAACTTTTCCAGTGAAGGAGGTATATGAATATAAAATCATGTGACTTTGTCATTGTAGTCTTTTCCCTAAAGTCAATAAAGCCGTTTCAGTAGCCAGAAATTAAGCAAACACTGTCGACTCACTAGAACAAAAAATTGATACTATGAGTTGAAAAAAAAAGAATTTTGTTTTAAAGCCTTATTTTTGTTGTTTTGTTGCCAGGGCATTTTGCCCACCTACGCTGCTCAGTCTTTAATGTGTTATCAGACTTCAGGGGAAAATGAGATGGCTTGAAAGCTGCAGCTTGAAACCCACACACACAACACCGGTGAGGCTTTTCTTATCTGGCCTTCAGGAGCGCTCCAGTCAAAGACAGATATTTGACTTGGTGGCAGCGTATTGCTTTAAAACTAGTTGTAGCCTGCTTTTTGTCTTTATGTCCTGTCTTGTGTCTTTGCCTCTCTCTCTCTCTCTCTCTCTCTCACACACACACACACACACACACGCACACATCTCACATTCCCCTTTGAGGGAAATACATACTCCAAAACAGAACGGTCTTATCTTCATCTGTGTTTTGCTGTTTTGATGAATGTTCGGATGTTTTTCCTGGAGCACGAAGTGAGGTAAGTAGCCCACACACACACACACACGCATACACTGCTGTATCAGAAGGAGTATGGGACAGGTTAGGCAAGTTTTTTTCCACTAGACTGGGACTAAACATGAGTTGCTTGCTGAGGAGCAGCTTGCTCCATCACCACCCAGTTCACACGGGGCTGCTGGAAAACCCTCTTGCAGGGTTACCTTTGTGCCACCTTATCGGCCAGCAAAAGTTGCTCAACAGGCTAATGTTGCAAGTAAAGTGGAGGAAAGTGTTAGTTCAGAAGATTAGAATTCAGGAATGAGACCTGCTTTGGCTGCAGTTATTCACAGAGGTTCTTAAATTAGCAGAAATTGAAGTTCAAGGATTTCAGGTGACAAATGCACCTATAAGCTGCTCCGAGTGTATCAAAGTCTTTTGGGATTCCGAGCAAAGTTTTGAATGCTTGGGGTCAAGTTCGCTTCTACGTCGCCCAATTGCGAGCCAGTATGAGTAGCAGACTGTTTGTCTGTTGACTGCACAGAGCCAAGAGAGAGTCACATAACACAGATAGCCCCATCTGGCAAACGAGATATGAGGTGTTCGATTAAGCCAGCTTTCGAGATGCTGGTAAAAAGAGTTTGTTACTGTTGGGCACAGCTAAGCTTGCTGTTTTTCCAGTGTTGTTCAGTCTTTATGCTAAGCTGTCGGGTTATCCTGTGTTTTAAATAAACACAGGTCGAAACCAGCTTGTACCAATCTGATGGAAACAGCAAAATAATTAAGCAGAATGCAGCATATATCACAAAAGACCTTAAATTTAGACCCTATTTTCTAAAGTCTAGGAGCAGGAGCTCATTAGCATGCCCAGGTAAATTCCAAGAACTAGTTTTGGGGCATCATCAGCACTTAAATGAGCCCTTAAGTGAAAAACCTACCACTTTTTTACTAGTTGTAGTACATACAGTGACTCAACCAGGTGATCATATCTTGGGTTGGCCAGAAAGGATGAAAGATAAAAGGCTACTTCTCTATGTATCTGCTTACAAGCACACACACACACACACACACACACACACCTGCTTGCCCTGCCAGCCATGTTTTCCATCATCATGTGCCTCTCTCTGTGGAGCTCGCAGACATTAAGTCAACCAGCCCATTGCAGTGATGAATAGGCTGCAGACAGGTGAGATCACCTTCTGTCAGGGAAACAGTCTAGTATGTAGAAACTGGAAAGTTGTCTTAGAATAGAAAGGATAAATGCAGTTCAGCCTTTAAAAAAAAAAAAAATCAACATTCTTCTGTCGTCGTTTTCCACATGCTAGGCTGAAGACTGTATGAGAAGTCAGAAATTCTCAGTATGTAGAATATGCTTTCATCTTCAGTCCGGCCTGTAGTCCTTCAGTGCAAACAAATATGAGACAGATAGAAGCTGTTCGGTGAAGATGCAGCATATGACTTTGTCATTGTGCAGCAGTTATCATTGCTGCTCCATCCAGTATGCTGGAGATTTGGTGGAGAATGTTGTAGCAGATTTTATACTTTATACTGCATAAGCTTTTCTTGTCTCTAAAATTTAGAGACAAGAAAAAGAAGCAAGGCGTCATGGGTGAAAGAGCAACATTATTAGGATAAGAAGGCACCTGCGGATGAACTCCAGATGCACACGACTTCCTTTGTCAAGGTCACAATGACAGGAAGTGTAGAGAGGCAATGCAAAGGCCACACAGAAGTCTTATTGTGTGTGATGTACCAGAGGTTTGACAAGATGTGGTTACAATAATAATTTTGTGGAGAGGCAAAGGGTAAGAAAGGAAATGCTGTCAGCCATCTGTAACTACATTACCTTACTTTTCCAAAGTAATAATCTGCTTATTATATTAACCTGCGACTACCCAGCCCCCCTCAGATAGCACAAACTATAAGGCTGTTATGGGATAGCATCACATTTGCCCCAAATACCTGATAAAGTAAACAGTTACATGTTAGTAATTAAGTGACTTGAGGAAAACCGAGTTTCCAAGAGCTTTTAAGGTACTGATAAAAGCTTCTGTCAGCATGTGCTT
>VOQK01011039.1:15866-26894 GCA_015052645.1 Benitochromis conjunctus | reverse complement strand
TTCATCTTAGCCCCTATGATGCCGGACAGGAGCTTCCATGTGGTACTGAGGCAGGTTATTGGTCGGTAGTTGGAGGGGACCGATCCCTTCTGGGGGTCCTTGAGGATCAGATATATATATATATATATATATATATATATATATATGAAACAACAACACTACTGACCTAATGTTCCTAAATCAAGGTGTGAACCAGTGTTGTGTCTACACATAACAAACAACTTGGCAAGGAACAAGTTTTCAATTGTATCTTTAGGCACTTTGTTCCTAGCAGCCTGTAACAAAAACACATCATCTGTTCCCATTTCTTTAGTTGAATCTGTGAAAAATGCTGAACTAACTTCCCAGTGAACTATTAGCTGAAATTTGGCATATTGAGATATGTCAAGTTTTCAGCCACATTACATAAATTGGTCTGAAAATGGTGGAAATGTCCAAACTGTAAATTTTTGGTTCAAGTTGTTGTCAGTGGCTATGAAGAGGGAATGGAAAAGGAAATCAGGGAGAAAAGGCTGAGGTATGTTAAATTACAAAAAAAAACTCCAGAGTAGGTCATGAGAGAGGTACAACAGTGAGCGTCTATAACCATCTCTAAAGTACGGTGGAGGCTCTGTCATGGTTTGGGCTGCATGTCAGCCAATGGTGTTGGAGACCTCATCAAAACTGATGAATTATAAACAAAGAAAAGTACCATCAGAGTTTGAGCCATCATGCAATATCATCTGGAAAACATAAGATTGACAGCACATCACAGTGTGCGGAAGCAGACTGTGTGTAGAGTGAATAATGGACCCAAATGCAGACACAATGGAACGTAACTTGATTTAATAATAATAATGGATTGCATTTCTATAGCACTTTTTCCGAGACCCTCAAAGCGCTTTACAATTCCACTATTCATTCACTCTCACATTCACACACTGGTGGAGGCAAGCTACAGTTGTAGCCACAGCTGCCCTGGGGCAGACTGACAGAAGCAAGGCTGCATCTCTCTCGCACACCTCTGCAGGCAGACCTGCCTCCACAGCTTTCCACCAAAACAACATGGTCTAGCCTCATCCATCATTGTGACACTGAGTGTTCTCCTTTTGACTGCAGAGGATGTCCTTTCCTCACAGTTTGCAGGTAGTGCGAAGGGAATAATGGCTATTTATGATGTGTTTATGTACAATGCTGTGGGATGTTGTCAGGGGGCCCCAGCTTTCAAGGTTCATTTGTAAACTGACAGTTTTGAAGGGCTTCGGGAACTAATTACCTGACTGAAAGCTTTTATTGTTCAGTGCAAAAATATACTTCTGCTACCACGAATCATGCATCGTGCTCTCAGCGAGTATTAGCAGAGGAGCCCCTGAGGTTTTATCATCACATCTCTGCGGTTGTTGACCTTGGAAGGGCTTCCTACAACAAAATGTAACATCTTGAGTGTAATGAATGCAATTTCCCTCTTCCTCTAGCGCTGTTTTGCAGGGCTGATATGGTGTTATGCATGTTAAGAAACTCGCAGCCCTCCCACACAACCATCTGCTAGCACGCTGTGTGTTGGAAAGTATTTATCACACACTTTTGCAATCAGATTCCTCTGATCCAGAAGAAGTTTGTTCCGATAACTTTTCTTTTAGCAAATTGTGAAAGTTGCAAACTGCAATAGGGAATACAGCAAAATCACTTTTACATCCTGCTTTCGTATCGGTTCAGAGAGTGAGGATCAAATGGGTATTATGATGCTGCAGCATGCATGATAACAAACCCCCGACCCCTCATCCCTCTGATCTGCTGTAAGAGGATCTGCGGGCCTGGATATGGCATGGCAACTGTACAAGGCACCAAGCTTCCAAGCACACCGTATCTGTTTGCTTTGGATACTGGTGTTGTTGCGAACCTCCCGCAAGAGGATAATATTTCTTTGTAATTAATAGCAGCCTGTTCTGTCTTTTGGCAGAGGAAGGAAGCTGGTTTGCAAACAGAGAGAGATGGAAACTTTGCTTCTTTGCCGGTCGTGGTTGAGTTGGATCAGCTGGATGGAAGCGGCGGGAAGAGCTTCTCTCGACTGCAAGAACTGGTTGTGAAGATTTGCCCTGGTGGAAAACCCTTGTGCAATCTCTGCAATCTCACTTACCTGCAGGGAAAAAGAATGAATTCCAGTAATCCTTTGGATTTTACTAAACTGTTATACAGAGTGACCAGATCCTGGCAGCTAAAAGGCCTAAAAGTAAAGCTTAATTTGATTCATGTGGTTAATCACAGAAAGTCTCTGTGAAAAAAAAATCACAATTCTGATTTATTCAAGGCTTAAAAAGTGTTAGGAAGGGAAACTGACTCGTGCATACGTGTCTGTAGTCTTATCTAATGTCATCGGGTTCACTGACTTGGCTTGAGTTCTACACGAATTGGCATCAAAAAGCAGTTGATGCAGCCTAATCTCTGAGAAATGCCATAATCCTGGAAGGCTTTAAGGCTCTCGCCTTGCAACCACACTAAAACAAAAAGATTCAAGTTTAGCCCTAAATGCCTACACAAGCATTTGCAGGCTCATTTGAAGCTTTTTCGTACATTTTATCGATGTATGGCCTTACTAGTGCAGCATAAACATTTAAACCTATTTAAACCTTACATGTAAACCCTTTAAGCAACGGCAAAGCTATCGCCCTGCAGACGACACACATCCGGCTGCGGCAAAAAACAAGAGCAGCTTTGTGTGTGCAGCAAGGAAAAAGGCACATCCCTCTGACACATTTCTATCAACTCCCGAGTGTGATTGTAAGAAGCTCGTCTCGGCCAAGAAGAGTGACTCAGGCTGCTCTCATGACATGTCATTAAATCACGGCTGTAGAGGGTATTAAGACGTGTCAGTGACAGCTTAGTGAAAGGTTTGTTTAGCATTGTTTTTCTTTTCAGACGAGTGAAGCATGCTGTAGGTCAGCACTTCACCGAGGAAGAAAAACAAAAAGAGGTTGGCCAGAGAAATTTACGACTTAAAAGTTGCAAGTGCACAAGAAGAAAGTGTGGAAGTGCGTGTCCCTGTTGTTAAGTCCACAAAAAAGATCACAAATCATTTTATCAGTTCATTTAAAACATTAACACCACTAAAAATGGAGTTAGCATCAGCTTATGCCTAACAATGTCATGTAACTCAGTATGTTCATACGCACTAGTAGATCATAAACACCATTTACGAACAATGCCATATACTCATCTATGTGGCACACAAAACACAACAGAAGTAGAAAAATCCCAACTGACGTTTGATAAAACACAATGGAACTAAAAAGAAAAAGGCTGGCAAAACAGGAGAGACAATAATGTGAATTAACTGCTGCAGAAGTGACTAATGTATCTACAGTACTACATACATTTTTCTTCTTGGCAACTTTGAATCCTGCTCTTCTTTTCAGCGTGTTTCTCTGCAGCTGTTTCTCTACGTTATTGTGTTCCCTAAAACACTTCCGTTCTGCTTTGTGAGCTTTTTCATCATTTTTTCTTAGGTTGAACAGAGTTGTGATCTCTCATGGTTAACATACATCTGTAAAAATCTGTCTAGCAAGACCGTATGTTTATGCCCAAAATAATTATCTAGATTTTGTTTTTAATCAATATTGAAATCGCGGTTATTTGTTCGGTAACAACTGTTCATTGATTTTAGAGATAATACGGTTTTATTGCACTTTCCCATGAACAGAAAATGACATTCCCATCTTCACATCTGTACAAATCTTTGCATCAGAGTAAAATTGATGCAAAAATTCGACCAAACCTTAACACAAAATCATCAGGGCCCCGCTCTTTCACTCCATTCATTGTACCTGCATCATGGCTATGAGTAAAACTTGTAGCAAAGAGCTTTGAGAACTATTTTGCACACAACGCACGTTTTGCCACTATAGAAAAATAACTGTGCAAGGGGATAACATTTTTTTGTCCAGTATATTAACAATGTTACACATATCTGGCATGCAATTGCGTTGGCTGTGCTGCACATACTTGCTTTGATGTTCACGTCAGCAACTATCACGCTGTTTTTTTTGGCCTTCAAACGTTCATCTTACTACAGTCTTTGGTGTGTTTTCGGCTGGTAAATGAGCTACTTCTGTTGCTTTGCGGTACAGACACAACTATACTATACTCAACTCTTTGCATGTGATTTCTTCATTGGCCAGTATTTCAAGAGCATCTACTTTTAGGGGCAAATCTAAGCCTCCTGCTGTGCCAGACCTTTGATTTTTTTTAAGCTGTCGATTATCTGTCCAGAATATTCTGGTGCATAAATGTAAAATAAGTTGGTGTCTCTGTTTGGCTTCATGACAGGCAAAGGCCGGACCCAAAATTAGGACTCCAGAGACAAGAAATTAACTCAAAATTCAGTTTAAATGGTTATCGATCACAGAAATAACAAAACCCAAACTGTGGGAGCTAGGAAAACAGAGTAGAAGTTTCAAAAGCGAACACAGGGCAGGGAAAACAGGGTTCTAACACAGGCAATGGGAAAAAGTCATAAGCACAAATTAACCGAATCGTTATTAAAAGAAACTAAAAAAAATAACACTTCTCAAAACCCCAAACCTATAATGAAATTACATAACCCTGGATCCACCACCCAGGGATCCTGAGAGATGTTATTAAAAACTCAGCAAACACTCATAGCACAACCTTTCATCTTTACATTGTGTATGCATTACACTAATGGGACACAACATGATGAACTCGAAAGGTGCTGCTGAGCTAAGCCACAAGTTTCGACTTTTGGCTTAGTGGCCTTTATCCTCAGCTAAGCTAATCACTTCCTTTCTAAGGCTCCTTTGACCTTTCGAGAAATAAGTTTTCAACTACATGTTCGAGATCGATTTGCTGAGATTCTGCAGTCACCTTTCTTTAAAGTGTGCGCTTCAAGATGTTCATTTAAAGACATTCATTCACTTGCTATTCATCTCTTTCTGTCTAGATAATACAACACCCTCATTCAAGTCTAACAAAGTCTGTTACAGTATCACGTATCCTGGAATAGACGTGGCTTTGGCAGCAGCTCGTAGAGAAGACACGAGAACAAGAGCTTCGGTCCTGATGACTTTTGGAAGCGGGTGCAGTGCACATATCTGATACTTGATGGCGCGGGGCGACGGTGTTCATCGTGCACATTTCCATGATTCTCATCAGTGTACTATCTCAAGACCTTGGCACCCAAAAATGTTGAACTGACAAGCTCGGCAGATAGAAATCTGCAACGCTCACGGAAATCTCTTTTTTTTCCTCTTGCCAATTGCCATGCTGGTGTCCTTGGCTGCTCACCTTGACATTATGTGCATGATTCCTAAGGACACTGGCAAAAGCAGGATTTCTTGAATCGCTGACATGACTTACCTGACGCGAACTGTGCCAGGGTTGTAAAATAAACCACTGGATTGTGCTCCCCACATAATTATACACAAGCCAACATTGCTGGAGATAATTTACCTCCGAGGGTGTAAAACAAGTGTAGCAGTGTTATGAAAACCCGCACTCACAGGAGAGCTGATAGAACATTGCTGAGTTTATGTATCGAGCCTTAAAAAGCGTGAAACTGCATAGAAAGAAATGGCTTTCTAAGAAATTGTTTTGCTGTTTTTGTCTGTTTTGTGTGTATGCAGGATTTTAAAAAAAACAACTAAAAAGTTCATGTAAGAGATAAATTGTGCGTCACAGCAAAATCAGGGCTTCATTTCGCATCTGCCCCAAAGCACGCGGCACATTCTTTCCTTTGAGTCAAACTTAAGACTATGCCGCCTATATAATATTATACTATAGTGAAAGTAGATTAAATGAAGGGTGCTGCTTTATGAGCGTTCTAATCTGACATATTTACTGCTTGATTGAAGGTTGCAGTTAGGTGTGTTACCGTTCCCGCGTCAGCAAGTTTCAAAGGATGATTCAACTTTTTTAACGTTTTCGCAATTACCCAGGCCTAATTGAGACAGGAATCAACCTGATTAACCTGATTACACAGTTGCTTTATTGCCCCAGTTTGAAGACACAAAGTCCTGCATTGTGAAGACGCAGCCTCGGGTTATTTATGTTTTTATTGGTGCAAAAAACGGAGACTATGAGGAGGGAGAACACAGGATATGAAGCACACAAGGAGATCATCCAAGGCTCTTTAGTTGTTTTTAGTTGGCGAGACAAACAGGCAGATATTATAAGTCCAAGTAAGATTACAGGAGTCTTATCTATATTCACCAATGTGGTATTTTCCAATTTTATACATGGGAACATGTATAAAACTAAACAGAGGCTGGGAAACATATCAAAGACTCCAAGTAAAATGCAACCAGTTACTGCTACACCTTAGACTGACCACTAGCCTGTCCCCAGTATCTGTTTTACAGATGAATTAGCACATTACATGTAAAGCTTACACCTGAGCTGTTGCTACGACACAGGATGGATGCATGCGTTCAAGTTGTTTACACCAAATGCTGACCTTATCATCCAGATGTTTCAGCAGAAATCGAGATTCATCAGACCAGGCAACGTTTTTCCAGTTTTCTATTGTCCAGGTTTGGCTGCGTGAACTGTAGCCTAAGCTTTCTGTTTTTAGCTGACAGGTGTGGCATTTGATGTGGTCTTCTGCTCCTGTAGCCCATCTGCTGTTTTTCATGTTTTCTATGTTGTTTGTTCATCTTGTATGCTCTTCTGCAGCGTTCTCCCTAATGAGTTTGAGTTACTGTCACCTTTCTATCATCTGAAGCAGGCTGGCCATTGCCCTCTTTCATCAACATAACATTTTCACCCAGAAAACTCCCCTTTCTTTCGAACCATTCTCTGTAAACACTTGAGATGGTTGTGTCGGAAAGACTACATGAATCCCACTCATTATGCTTTTGGTTTCCTTCTGTTAAATGATTGTTTTTCATTATCCAGTGTTGCGTGTTTTCTCTTTATGATATAGTAAGGTCCTGACTTCAGTATGTAAAGTGCAGTTGTATGTTGCTCATTGCAATTTAGTACTGGCCCCACACCTATGAGTTTTACTCTACAGGCTTATTTGTTTCTGCAAACAAGCCATCTTAAAATGAAGAGGTCATCTGGAGGAAATACACCGTTATGTGGACACACTGACTCAAATGAAGTACAAAACGTTAGCAACACCAGAAGGAGTTAGTCTGGACTCGCCAAATCACGCTGACCATGAAAACCACACCGGGACTTATTCTGGGAAAGACCCTTTGCTAAAACGTAACCATCACTCATTGCGTTGTACACGGACGCCTGTGGGAAAGGCCAGCATGACCGCAGCTTCAAACTGTGCAGGCCCACAACAAGGGCTAAAACCTCAGCGCTGTAAATCAAAACAGTTCCTCGGAGAACATCTTCCAGCCAAACTCGTCCATATTTTCCTGGGAGAACTTCTGCATACCAAACTGCAGACGAATATAAGCCGCAAATTCTGAGAAAGCATTTTCATTTCAGTAATGATTCTAACAAGGGGGCCAAAAATCTTTTTATTCCAAGAAATGTTTTTCTATTTTCTGGTTACACAGGTGCTAAGGCAGAATCGCAGAGCATTGTGACCCAGCCCTGAATTCAGCTGTAAATTACACTGATAAGAGTGTCCACTTTTAGAGAAAAAACACATTAGATTTAAGAGTTTTTCATTGTGGGATATTGGAAACAGAAATTCCTAAAGAGAGTTTGGTATAAATTCTCTTACGGCATGTCAACATTGGTTGTTGTGAGCCAAATCCAAGCTACCTCCCCCTGAGTGAAAGACAACCTGACACAATTTGTCTTCGCTTCAAGCTGTTTAGACGCAGCTCGCGTTACAAAAGAAACAATCTGCCGCCAGATCTTAATATTCGGGTTCCATGAATTCACAAAAAAAAGGCACTTGTTCTTTAAGCAGAATCGCCAGGGCACAGGAGAACCAAAGCTTTTCCAACATCTGGATCCAATGAGCTGCCTTTGTCCCATCCACAGTTGCCAGGGCCACACAGATGTGCTGACAGGGTTTTACCCAATCTGCCATCTCACGTACTGCTTCCTATAATCCTCCCTCACCAAACGCTGCAGCCTACGGAGCTCTTTAAACATCTCACTCGTGCTTGTTTTTCCACCTTTTGCCTTGCTCTATAGTTCTGCATGCAGATCACAGCACCCTGCCGATTTTGCGGCCTACATTTCCCAAACACGCGCTATATGCGACGTGTAATTTGGCATTGGCGACTGCAATTGCCGTGTCATGGGGGCAAAGAAGTGCGCTGTCATCTTAACAAGTTTGTGAATCAGAGAAACCGCAGCCAGACTTGTTACGGTAAAAGGCAGAAAAAAATATGGATTGGCAGAAGAATTGTTTTTCTTTTATTGTTACTGTAGGCTGTAAACAGCACTTTATGTTGTTTTTTCTCGAGTCCAGATACTGTCACCAACGCTGCATAGCCATTGATGTGGTGTGGCTCAAGGTTTGCTGGGAATTTCATTGAGTGATGCTTGAACTTCTGTAGGTAACACCGGGCTTAATCACCACTCGAGGTACTTGCCCATTAATTAAAAACAGCCGCTGCTCATGCGGCCATAAACATAAAATACATCACCTCCCGGTCAACAGGAAGAGTTGACTAGAGACTAAAAAAAGTGTAATCTGTTTGTTGTCAAAGAGCCATGAGGGATACTGGAGATATAAAGTATATCTGGATCACTGAGGGATATAAACAGAGTTCAGCATCCATCAGCTCTACCTGTACTTTATCTTCAATCCACTCAAATGCACTTGCATTTCTTGGAAATTTAGCCCTTGTGTATCTAACTCTGACTCTTGTAATTCTTCTGGGAACTGACTCTGCAATCATTCGGCAATACAAGCTGCCTCAGCACATTTGCAGCTGTTTACTCGGTTTTGTCGCTTACAGTAAGCTCTGACTGTGTGGTGTGGCATGCATAAGTCACGGATATTAGTCATCTTTAGAGCCACAGTCAGCTCCATACAGATTAACACCAGCAGAACCTTTTTGGTCTTGCATTGATTAGAGATGGGCTTCATACATGGGGGATTTTGAATTAATTGCATCCAAAAAGTTCATATGTATTTTTGTATTTGTTTTACACTTCACATTTTTCCTCTTTTCATTGGTCAAGATGTTCGAACAACAACAATTAGTAATTAACTAAATAACCGCACCAATCCTGCTGTCAATATAACTGATTATCATGTGCTCCTTGTTCCGTTTCTATTAATTGATTGTGAAATATTTAAAAATATTTATCAGTTGTATGTAAAAGATGGAAATATCTTTGTAACACCACCTATAGGTTTGTGGACTATGATTTTGAAGCCTAAGGTTTGGCATTTGGGTTTTTCTGTAGTCAGAAGGGACAATATTTAGACAAGAAGCTAGAGTGCTAAGTTTTCTGCTAATGCTAGCTACCTTGGCTTTATCCACTGACCATATGCGGACACTGGATAAACACATATACCCGCTATCACTGAGGCAGACATAGCTCAATAGGTAGCGCAGCCCCATGATCGGAAGGTCGGGGGTTCAAATCCACTGAACGGCTACCCTGAGGTACCCCTGAGCAAGCTACCGTCTCTACACACTGCTCCCTGGGCGCTGGATTGATGGCTGCCCACTGCTTCACTGAGTGGATGGGTTAAATACAGAGCACTAATTTTCCTTCGGGATTAATAAAGAATAAATCCAGACAAATATTAACACACAAATGCTACAACTGTACTCTACCGTAACTGGAGAATAGACAGTTGTACAGAAAGTGGCCAGAAAACAGCATTAAAAATGTTCAACAGAACACAACAAACATGGCAGACAAGTGTGGTTCAGTGACTTGAATTAACTGAAGTCATGTAAATTCTGTAAGTTACAACTACCTGTGCCTATAAACAACTGTGTGTCAAAGCAGCCAGCCCCCTATTGCACAGTGTAGGCCTAAATAACATTTAATTAAGTCAATTATATGAAAAAAAATTAAACTCCTGCAGTTGTTTTTAAGCTAGATGGACACTAGTTATACGACTAAAACCAACTGCACCGTCAGGTTAGATATTTTAACATGGGTATCTAAGGACATGAGAGAATTCTAGATCCCCATGTTAAAATGGCTAACTTTACAGGAAAGCATATTTAGAGATTGATGCAAAAATTAATTTGGGCTTGCTGTGTGATATCGACCATCCCAGGAGTTTTTGCTTCAGTTTTGCTCTTTTACAAGTCTATGATTTGGCACCAATTCGTCAATATGAGTTTGTAGGTTGCATCCCTGCAGTTTAATTATCCATCTTGCTAACAAAGTTTGCTAGCATTACCTGCAGTGACAGTGAATTAATCTGCTTGCATTCATCCATATCAAAAAATAATGTTTTAATGTTAATATGACAGGTGGAAGTAGCTTCCAGAGCTAAAAAAAAAAAAAAAAAGCCAATCTGGAAGTGCCTTAAACCAGCACTCTGTCTAATGGCCAGCAGGGGGTAACTCTGATTGCAAAAACAACTTCCAGCTGTGAGACTTCATTAAACACTTTCCTGAGGACTATATGAGCTCAATTAATACTGTTATATCATTCTGAATCCAACAGGAAGTTCATTCAGTGAATTGATGTCCTCATTTGAGTCACAAAAGAGGACAAACCAGGGTGCGAGCATGCAGTGACCTTTAGTTTCACACGTTTGTAACGTCATGCTTCAAAACTGCTAAGCTTTAGGCCTCGCACATAGACTTCATTGATGCTTGTATAACAACACAGAATGGCACATCTTCTATGTACAGTCTGTGGTTAATGCATTATGTAAAAATGATTAACTTGCTGTCAGTCTATGCTTTGAAACCACAAAATATCTTACAGTGCAGACTCTGAAAGTATCACTTTCACAAAGCTTGTCTGGCATATTTGTTTCTCCCTAACTCTCCTGTATTGCAGCACACTAGCCCGAGGTCCCGGGGATACAGAGAAATCAGACACTTAGCCATAGATTGTATCGCCTCTCCAAACTATTTTGTGCTGAGGTTGCTTCTTTTCTCTGCTTTTGATCATTTCCTCTCTTCAGACGTC
>VOQK01011034.1:4162-24853 GCA_015052645.1 Benitochromis conjunctus | reverse complement strand
ATGGGCTTCCTCCGAAGGGTGGCTGGACTCTCCCTTAGAGATAGGGTGAGAAGTTCGGCCATCCGGGAGGGGCTCAGAGTAGAGCCGCTGCTCCTCCACATCGAAAGGAGCCAGTTGAGGTGGTTCGGGCATCTGACAAGGATGCCTCCTGGGTGAGGTGTTCCAGGCATGTCCCACCGGGAGGAGGCCCCGGGGCAGACCCAGGACACGCTGGAGAGATTATATCTCTCGGCTGGCCTGGAAACGCCTTGGTGTTCCCCCAGACAAGCTGGAGGAGGTGGCTGGGGAGAGGGAGGTCTGGGCTTCTGGGCTTGCCCCCGCGACCCGGCCTCGGATAAGTGGAAGTGGGTGGGTGGGTGGATGGATGGATGGAAGGATGGTCATTACACTATGATAAAACTGTGCTGCTGTACCAAATGCACAGAGGCTAAAGAAACATCACAGTGCAGCAAAACATTGTTAAAAATGTTGTTAAAAAGTAACGGCAGAGTAACGGGAGATGATTTAAGATCATTCATACTCTAGAAATGTTTTTCTCGTAATTACCATCTGTGAATATTCAGGTTTTCTTCAGTCATTGATTCACAGGTAGATACCATATTTCTGACATATTTCAATGTGTTTTACCAAATATTTTCTAACGTCAACTTAAATCCACTCGGTTTATATAAGCAATCTTTTCATTGATTTATTGTTGTCTGCCAGAACAAAATCGCCTGCCATGTCTACTAAACTCATGGAGGTCAACGACGCACACAGGTGTCATGCTTCAGTTTGTCTAATCAGTATCAATCATGTTTTCCCTATAAAACACTGTGCTTGTCATTATTTTCCCTTCTTCATGTCTTTCTTAATGCATTCATGTTTACAACTTACGCCTTTTGCCTCTGATATGAACACAATCACGTACAAGTTCATACATTGTCTACAGCAATCTGATATTCAGCTGTGCAACAACACCTGTGGGCAAGACGTGTTGTCATTGTTTCACTTTATGAGAAGCAGATTTAATCACTTCCCCGACTATGTAGAATTAGCTTTTCAAATTAAGAACCTCCAGGACGGAGAAGAGAACGCTATAAATAAACAAATGTTTCAGACCAAACAAGCTCACATGAAGCTCACATGAATCTCACAGGGTACGTGGCTGTCACACAGGCCAAAGAACATGCTGTGTTTGTACAGTATGCCAAGGCTGGCCATGTGGTTGCTTTGAGGTGAGTGTATTTTGGGTATGTAAAATTCATTTTGTCCAAGTGTTATACCAGTTAGTTTTTCTTTTGTTTTTTTTTCCCCAGGGTTCACAGGCTACCTTTTTCTCTTGACTGCTCATATGTCAAGAGCACTAACATGTTCTAATGAACCCCAGCTCCAAAATTCCTAAATTTACTCAATTTGGGTCTTAGGCTGCAAAGGATTAAGAGTTCCCTCTCTGGGGTACACATTTCTGAGAATAATTGATTGCTTTCAGTGAACTGTTGCATGGGAGGTGGAGTGAAACCAGACACTTGACCGATGTGTCTGAACTCAGCACAGGTCTATCTAGTTGGGTAGTGACGGTTAATGAAGGAAAGAGGGTGGCTGTGGGATGGAAGAAAGAAAGACAGGAAAGTCTGACATCTGCTACAGATTGGAAAGAAGAAGCAGTTTTCAGCGTTTTAATGTTATAACACTGTGATCTAATTAATCAAATGTAACCACAAGAGTCAGGAGAACACTGTTATTTCCATCAGCAGTAAAATGAATTGGGTGGACTTCCCCTGGTTTGTCTGTCTCGTCTCTTGTCAGCCACCATTGACAACAGACCTGACATTAATAAATTCAAAGCATGAAAGGAAACGCTGTGGTGGAGTTTGGTTGCAAAGCAGCTTGCAGATGTGACGTGACTTTAATCAAGCTAAAGTAGCTGAAAGTGAGCCCCCGATTAATGATTTGCTGTCAGAATGCACAGAAGTATCTCCCTAGCAATCGGTTCATGTTGGCTAGCATACGCATATTTTTTTAATTTGTTCTGTGTGTAAATGTTGCATACTTACTTTTAACAATCACAGAAAAGAAACCCAAATGGAATATTATCTGGGGGGTTTTTGTGGAAAACCTATTGCTTCTCAGTGTAGCGATATGGCCTATGAAGTCATTTAACATGGCACTGGGTTCTCTCGCCGTATGCAAATAAAACTGTATACTGGGTTTCTTATGGCGCTCACTTAACAGACTGACTGTTAAGAAATATGTCAACTATCCTGAAAATCTGGGGTTTTGTGTGTTTCACAAGAAAGGCAGAAGAATACAGAACATAACTGGAAAAGACCAACGTGATTAAAGAAAACTGATTATTTATTTATTTTTAGAAAAAAAAGCTCTTTGCATTACTAAAGTACTAAATCTGTTTACAATGTACAGATTTTATCAGTCCCACCTCAGTGACCCAGAGGCGCAGCGAGCACGGCCTCTTCCTGATATAACATCAGCTGCAACAGTGGGTGGTGACATACAAAAGCAACAAAGGGGAGAATAAGTATGCTTAGGAGACAGTGCCTTAAGTACCACTTCATCTTTACTGTGGTAATGACTGGCTCCTTATACTTCAACATTAACTCTTACGGATCTGTAGCTTTGTGACAATGATTAAAGAGCAGATCATGCACTAGATGCTATAGTCTCAAAGAGGACAATGTTCGATCGTTTTTTTAAGTTTGACAAAAAAGTAAACAACACTGGATTATAAGGACTAAATTATTCCTCATTGAGTTGATGTTTTGTCCTTTTTTACAGGATTAAAGGCAATTACATAGATGTGTAAAAATACAGAATTATTCTGTAAAAGAAGAATCAGAGACTTTGGTTTCAGATCAGTTAATGTTTTGAGGTTATTAAGAACACAATTGGGAATTGCTGCAGTGGTAACTGAGGACAGCAGCTCAGATGGGGTTTTTTGTTGTTTTTTTTCAATTTAGAGATCAACAGTGAATTTACAGAATCCAAAAAAAAAGCATCGGGGGGCCGGGTCGCGCGTGCAGCAGCCTAAGAAGAGAATCCCAGACCTCCCTCTCCCTGGCCACATCCTCCAGCTTGAACACCAAGACATTCCCAGGCTAGCCGAGAGATATTTCTCCAGCGTGTCCTGGGTCTGCCCCGGGGCCTCCTCCCGGTGGGGCATGCCTGGAACGCCTCACCCAGGAGGCGCCCAGGAGGGATCCTGTCAGATGCCCGAACCACCTCAACTGGCTCCTTTCCATGTGGAGGAGCAGCGGCTCTACTCTGAGCCCCTCCCGGATGACTGAACTTGTCACTCCATCTCTAAGGGAGAGGCCAGCCACCCTTTAGAGCAAGCTCATTTCTGCTCATCCTCAATCTCGTGGTCACTACTCAAAGCTCAACGGTCACAAGCTCTTGATTTACTGCTCGATTTTCATCCTTACCCTCACCTAAAAAAACATGTAAGTGCTAAATATGTGCATAGCTTAACTGCTCATAAATAAGAAATAAGCTGCGCAGGCTTCATAGAAACAAGCCGTTCTGCATGTGCCACATGCCAACGTGGATTTGTTATTAGGGAAACTAAAATAGCACTTATGATTTATTTGGTGCATGGGCAGACATTAACGCTGAAATGTGTGCAGTAACTATGTACAGACTCTGGATCTGGCTGTCACTGTTATGGGATGTAAAATAGTATGTTAGGATTTTGGATTTGAATGCGTGGTGTGATTTCATGGGGGAAATTTATAAGATTTGGGATAAAACAAACAGCTCGGACCTTCAGTCTTTGCCATCTCATCTGGCTCATTGCTTCTCTGCTTTTCTCTTCCTTTATCAATTTCTCCACCACATTTTTCTTAATTTCCTGTTTTTCTTTTATTCCTTTTTTCTGCAAACACATTTTCATTATTAAACATTATTAAAGTCTTTTTGTATAAAGACGGTGAACACCAAATGTGTTTCCTGTTGTATGCTGCATACATGTAAGCTGCTGCCTGTTCACTAAAGACATATTATCTGGTCAGGCATGGCACCAGCAGCATCACCAGGGCCACCTTATGTAAGGCGTGCATAACCAAAACTGCTGTTCGGTTTTAATTCTTCTCTTTAAGTCAATAAAACAAACGTAAGGTCAGTTCCATGTTTTTATCCTCAGACTGACACAAAAGTGTCACATCAGAGTAGACCTAGCTACACTATTCTGTCTCAGGTTATCTTAGCAGGCTTGTACATTTGTATTGTATTATGTGTATTAAGTGCTGGCGTAACACACTTTGTAATGCTGGTTTTGCTTGTTTTAGTGCCGTGCAATTAACATTTTTAGTTGTTATTATTGTAAGACATCTACCCCAGAGCCCTGTTACATAATCCCTTAGTCAGTGCACATTTTGGCCTGGTTGCTAAAAGCCAGAGGATATTACTTTACTTCAGTGGCAGCAACACAACGCCTGTCCTCTCCCATCAAGAACAAAGTGAAAAAAGAAAAAGTTTCAGGTAACATAATGGCCACAATGGCTGAAGCCCTCCAGCCAGTAAGTGTGAGGCCACTGCTCCTAAGCTGTTCTACCGCCAGCAATGAATGTACTATTTGTTGAAAGTCGGTACCTTCAACCATACCAAATATTTTTTTAAATGTGAAAAGGGAAGCGGGAACAGCAGAGCACAGCTGTGGACCCAAAACAACAGAAGACTTGTATTGGAAAACAGCTAATACAGGCCTGCTGAAATCAGCCAAGCTGCTTTGTCCTGTGGCAGCACATGCACGCACTGACGTTTCTAAATGGTCACAAAAAGATAATGATTTCTTTTTTTATATGTTAGTAAACTTTAGGTTTTGTAGATATTGCAGATATGCAGATTGCACGTGAAAAGTGCAGCTCAGTTTTACAGACTTGTTTTTGACTCAAACTTTCAGACTTTGCTGTGGAAATCCGGGAAAATGTCCTTTCAAAATCTGCACAACTTGTAGATAAGTTTCCTTAGAGCGTAATAAATGTCTTCAAATGTTTTTGTCAGATTCATAAGCATCATTTTTTCCCCTCTGGGGCTGAGAGAGCACTGTAGGTTCTTACATGATGACAATCATCAATTTAATAGCAAATCCTTGATGTCTAGAGCTGCAAAGGTTCCACATGTCACTCCCTAAACCGGTTGTAATCATTGACACCTAATCTGGAAAACCTGAGACTAACTGAAAGATAAATGTAGGAGTGCACTTACTTCCTCAATGTGACTCTTTTTGTCCCTATTAAAACTGTGAATTTGACTAGAAAACAGTTTATTCGTCACTAGTTTGTGACAGTAAATAAAAAATTAACTTGCCTGTTCTTGCTTCTGGACTTTGGACATTAAAATTTGCTGATGAAGACTGTTGCGCTGACTTAGCGCTCACAGTACTGACATCATTTGATCAACTTTCCCATAAAGCTTAAAAGCAGCCCTGCACTGTAGCGCAGCAGCCAGCGACACCGCCACAAGACCCCGACTTTGCACCGTCCTCCATCTGCTAATGTGAGGTCGGGCTGGAGGCACCACTGCTTGAACCTGTAGGCATGTGTTCCCCACACGCAGTACCTGGCTGAATCATTCAGTATGCTACCTTTGGTTAGGTATCTGCGGCTCAGCCTGAAATAATGGTAGAGATGTATAACCTAAAGCATCAGAAACTATTTCTAAGGATGTAATTATATGCCTTTCACAGTCCATTAACTGAACCGCTACCCTTTGCGTCCGATTTCTCACGACGGAGAGATCGGTAGAAATACAGAAGTGACTTCCTCTCCACCTCACTGCCTCCAACTGTTTTCCCCCTTGCTCTTTAGTGGTAGCAGTGGGAGCTGTCACTTTTCTTCCTGTTGTTACTCGGCCGCTCAGCAGAGCCCCAATTACCAGAAAACCACTGCCCGCTCCCCGAACAGGCCAGGTCACACTCTGTTAGCTCGACAGTAACTTTACAGTCATGACCACAGAGAGAAGTTAGCCAAGCTTAGCGGTTGCTAATGTGCAGCATGTTCCCCAGTGGGTCACACAAAACCCTACAACAGGACACCAAAGCTCTGTCTTCATTTTCTCCGGCCCTGGGCATCCAGCGCTGTAGATTTGTAATTACAGAAAGGCTAACTACTTCACAGGTAAGCATGAGTTTGAGGATGCAGCATTAACTGTTCAAGCGCTTGTAAATGATCATGACTTTCTTCATGTGTAATTGGTAATTACACAATACGCTCATTCAACTGCAGACTAGTCTAAGTAACACCTGTCACATGCACATCTTCTTCTTCTTCTATCTTTGCTCTTGCTCCAGAAACAATCCGCACCCTTACAGACTGATCGCTTAAGCTCAGGCAGGGATAAAAAAGGATGATTCTCAGTGACGATCACATCAGCAGCGATGAAAAGAACTTTTGTGTAGAAGAACACAAGTACGTGACCTGATGCTTCAACCCATGAAGTCTCACGGGGACACATCAAAGTGATAAAGCACTTCAATAACACCTATTATTTATGGAGGTTTGGGCTGCCACCTGACTGTAACAGCTACAGGGAACAAAACTCGGTTTGATACCCAGGCTGCTGTTGCCACACCAGCACACACACACACCAGCACACACACAGAAAAAAAGAGTCTTGTTTCCATCATCTCAGATGGCATTGTACACATGTGCGTTTACTTCATGGAGACCTGCCCTCACCATACGCACAGCGTACCTATACACCAACCATAACTATCAGACAAGATTTTGAGCTGTGATGCTTTAAGATAAATGATGGATTCTTGATTTTTGTCCCCAAAATTAGTGCTGAGCTCTGAAGTTTAACTGATGACACATGCAGGCTTCATCCCTCCGACATGAAACCATTGGACCTGGATGTAGTCTTCTCTTCCTCCACAAGGTGGTGCCAAACCTAACATCAGTTTCCAGCTGCATTGTCCTACACAGTTTACAGTGTTCACAGCTAACAGAGCAAAGCCACATAAAACAGTCAGCGACTTAAACTGCGTCCCTGAATCCAAACAAACTGGGTGTTAACAACAGACTAGGACCGTTAAAAATGGGACTGAAAAAGAAAGATCTGGGAGGCCATTCAAATCTGATAAACACGATCAGACTTCCAGATATTAAATCCGCATCAAATGCATCATTTCTGTGTAAAAACTAATCAGACATCCATACTACTGTGAATATTCTTCACAATAACACACACAAAACAACCCCAACACACAAATAAGTGATCAGATATTTGTGTCGTCCTGGGTCCTGTGATTTAATTTATGCCTTGCTGACTGCATCAGCCATTGTGACCATCCCCACAAACATTAACATATTTTTACTGTACTATAAGCAATTTCAGGCTAACGAGTTGGAAGTGCTTAAAGTTGTGAATGTTTAAATTATAGAAAAATAAAAATGTTCTGCTCTAATTTAACAGAGTCTCAAAAAATGATGATAGTATGGGATTTTTTAATTATATAACACCTTACATCGGGGATGTCGGACACGAAGCCTGTTCATTATTATGTTTTATTCGTGGATGGTTCATCTCTGCAGTGATTTTACTGGCCGGGCCCATCTGAGATCAGACTGGGCTGTGTGTGATCTGTTTGACGGCCCTGGATCCTGGATGGATACATGGATCTGTACGTAGAAGCAGGTGAAAAATAGCATGTGAAAATAGCATACAGCTCGTTGCCATGGCAGCGCCTGCACTTCCCCCCCCACCTCTTCTGCCACTGTCTGTGAGTGGGCAGTGCTGTTCAGGATTAACCTGGATTAAACGTCATTTATTCAGCACTTCTGCTGCAACTTTTGTGTTTTACAGTGTGTCGATTATAAGTTAATTGTACATATTAGCTGCTCCCAGCACCTCTACCTCCCCCCATATAATTTGTGAGGGCACACTTCCACATCCATTGAGCATGGGCAGCAGATGCGGTGGGTTCACTCGCAGGCTGCCAAACTACAATAATAAGCTCAGATCTGGTAATTCTGTTTTCTCAGTTGTGCCGAGATACTTCAGATCAGTTCATCGATGAAATGTGGTTTGATTTCACAGTAATCAATAATCAACAGCTGAAAGTCTACATGTTGATATAGCCGGGTTCAGATTTTTTACTAATAATCAGTAGGTAGGTAGTATCATCCAACCAGCTCCTCCCTGCGACTGAGCAGCCCCCGATCGTTACCTGACGTTGTCGTGCTTTTGGATGTAGATCTTGTGAAACATCATGTCTTCCTGCTTGGCGTTTATGTCAGCTTTCATCTCCATGGCAACATGGCGAGGAAGCACTGAGAGCAGCAGACGTTCCTGCAGGAAAGAGAGGAGCCGTAAGTTCAAAGGACAGGGGAGTGTGTTAATAGATGAGGATTGCAGCCACCATTTGGGAGACTCAATCTGACTTTGAGCTCGCACCGGCAAATCATCATCATCACCGTTATGGTGATGATGATGATTTGCCGGTGCGAGCTCAAAGTCGTTTAGAGAGGGCCGTGAAAAAGCTTCAAAACTTGTCGCTGCCTTAGTGTGAACTGAGAATATTTGTCCCAAGGTCATTTGTGGTCGTGCTGATTAACTTGCAGTATAAAATCTGGACATTTTGTTCCCCTTGCTAAAAGAAAATAATAATAATAATACAGTATAATCTTCAAAATGCCAGAGACTGTATGACCTCATTCTTTGCTGCTATGCAGAGTAAAAAAAAAAGGGCCATACTCTCATTAGTTGAACTCAGGTCATGACATTTTAAAATGCATGAAAAGATGAGCTGCATATTTTTACTTTTCAAATGTTACTTTTCAAATTTCAGGGAATGTCAGGGGACATGCAATAAACACACATGCAGCTGAAAGTAAAGAAAAATCAAAACTATACCAAAACAAAACAATAAGCAGTTTTAATTCATTCATTTTTGGACTGCAGGTGAATGTCGTGAGAAAATGAGCTGAAAGATCAAACTGAACAAAAAATTATTACAAATTTAAAATTATAAATGAAAAGCCTGAACGGTGTAAAAATGTCGTATTGAATTATTAAGGTGACGATGATGCTTGTTCACTGAAAATCCTCTCTCACCCTGGAGCTCATTTCCTTTTCTTTCTTCGTTTTTTTAATGACCGTCAGTTCTATATCAGTCTTTGGCTATGCATGCTTCTCATGTTTGCACAGTATCCCCTAATCTCTTTGCACCACACGCTTTTTGTTTAATTGTTTGCATTGTTGTTTAATGGCGGCTGGAAAAAAGCTTCTCGGTGCATTAGCACAATCTTCTAGTGGGCATAGGACACTACTACAGGGAGTAGGTAAACAAGAGCACAAGAAATAATCACAGAATCATAACTTTGAACCTGTTAATATTATGACCATCTCTACACTATTTGTGAACACAGTTCCTGTCTACTGTTGATTCTTTGATATAGTGATATAAATGTGTACTCACTATAACATTTTGTGGTGTTTGGTATCATTTCACCCATCAGGGGTGGGATGACATTATTTTCAATACATGTTTTTTCTGTGGAGCATTTATTCAATAAAAAGCTTGCTTGATTGAATTAAACTAACTTTTCCATTGTTGCCAGAGCTTTCGCTCTCTCTCACCTGCTGCTGATTTTCCCTCTGGGAGTGGAGGCGAGCCTGGATGCATTCCCTGGTCTCCTGAAAGGCCTGCCTCTGGGAACCCTCGGCAGGGTAATGGGTGCACACGCCCACGATGTTGGTGCAGGAAAAGATCAGCACGTTGGACACTATCTGTGGAAGAAGGAGGGAGTGAGACCAGGGTTTCCATGTGAGCCAGAGATGAAACGCTCCTATTTCCCTTTCTCCCTCAGTCCTGTTGTTTGTTGACAACTTCACTGAAAACTGACTTTTGGCCAATCAATCAAGAACATACGTAGATCTTTTTTTTTTCACACCATAATATAATGATTAATTTGAGTCCCAGTGGATGCAGCTCATTTAGAGTGAGCTATACAATACAGACAAGTGAGGTCAAAGGTAACCTCCCAGTATAGAGGAAACGCCTTTTGGAGGACCGAAAAACAAAATGTCTCAAACGAGACACAGAGATGCATGTGTGTTCTGCATGTTCTCCTCAGGTCTGGGTCAAACTTGGGTGCCGTGATATGAAAGCAGTGTTTCTTCATTGCACCTTTGTGTCACTGATGAGTCGCGTCTCACTAACTTACGTCTGAGACTGCTTGCTCTACTCGCTGTACAAGACTTGCTAACATATGACGGCCAAAAACAGAAAGAGACACGGTGCTAAACGCGGTGGGATCTCTAACTCAGTGTGCATGCAGGTGTTATTAATATTATGCAAAACTGCACCTGGCACAGAGTTCTTAAAAAAGCAAGCAAAACAGCACTAGCAGATGGAGAGACGTGTGCACAAAGAGAGGTGTGATCCACACAAGCTACACCGACTGTAAACTGAAACTTCAAATGAAAAATGACGGGAAAATCTGTTGCAGTACTTTAGAGCTTTATTTCTGCAAGCGGAAAACAACAGTACACTCAGGATTTTTACTCTGGAGGCAGTCATTTCACCCAACAGATTCATTTGCTTTTGCTATATTTCTTATATTTGCTTTTATGGAACAAAATTGTTGGTATTTAAATGGAATCCTTTCTTTTTTAATCACAGTAAGAAACTGTATTTGGTATGCAAATGATTGGACAGTCGTCAGAATATTAGTTTGTGCTATTTTGAGAGTGTGGTGGTGGTTAGTAAGACCTCACAGCGAGAAGATCCTGGGTTTGAGTCCACTATCTTTCTGTGTGGATTTTGCATGTTCTTCCCATGACTGCGTGGGTTCTGTCCGGGTACAGCTGGGGTTACGTCAACTGGTGATTCTAGATTGGCCGTATGGTGCGAATGAGAGTCCCGCTGTCTCTCTGTGTCAGCCCTGTGACAGACTGGTGACCTGTCCAGGGTGTACCCTCGCCCTATGCCAGCTGGGATAGGCTCCTTTTTGGAGATTCTGAGAATCCAATAAATCCAATAAACTATTTACAAGCAAAAATGCTAAACTTCTTAGTAAAAATTCTTAACTTATGAGCAAAAATGGCCTCACGAGGTTATAGTGGCCTTGGACTATCGCAATTTTTCTATCAGTTCTTTGGATCCAAGTGAATGCTGTACCAGCTCCAGAAGAAATTCCCTCAAGGCAGGAGAGACAGATGGACAAACAAAGACGACATTTAAAGAAGTCCGTGGATAAGCTGTGGACTATTTTCTGACTTTTTATTGACCAAATATAGTCAAATATAGTTATAGTGCTAATAAAAAGCTGCAGAGGGGTAGAATGGCAAGTTATGGTAATGAGAAAGCGAACTATGTAAATACTGATCAAACCTTTTAATAATTATGATCTCAAATACGTAGTTAAAGGCAAACATTTTACTGGACTATTAAGTGTTTCTTCTTTAGAGTTTAAATGAAAATGGAAAGTTGAGGATATTTACATTTAAAATATGCAGAAGAGACATAAACGACTTGACAAAGGTAGAAAGTGATGTACATTTTCCAGATCTGCAGTTGTTTTTTCCTCTAAGAGCAAAGGCACTGTTTGTCTCCACTGGTGCACTTCCTTCTCCTTAGGCAGGACTGAGGTGTCACAACCTGCTTTTGTGATCCATCCGATTATCCACCGAACACCCCGACAAGGCGCTGTCTTGTTTTTGATTAGAAGATTCAGCAGAGGCCGACTCATGTGATCCCAGTGTGAATGTTTGCATGTGATGAGGCAGAGATAATCAGCGTGTTTATCAGTGGAACTGCACCGACGCAGGGACAGAAAGAAAACAACACTTTCCAAAGCTGCCAACACAAACAGCAAAAACTACAAAACGTAACCGTTTTACACCCAGATCTGTGCTCAGTGTCGAAGACCACGAGAAAGCGCTAACACTCTCTGTTCAGGGAAATTTGCATAAGCTGAGCCTATAAACGATTATCTAACATATAACATCATCCTGAGAATACCCAGACATTTTTAAGGCACCTGGTTTACTGCTAGCTTTCTGTACCCTGACTTAAAAACAAAACATTGGAAATGACCAACTGGCCTTTTGATGAGGATAAAGACTTCAGATCGTTTGGCATTGCTGTTAAGTCACAAGATGAAAGTAAAACTGAGTCTCTTCAATATGACTATTTGTAGTATTAAGATACAACATCCATCCTCTAACCAGGCTTCCAGCTTACACATACACAAACACGGACACGTGTTTTATGATCGCTTTGTGAAAGGGATCATAAAGCACAATATTAAATCTCTACTAAAGCTAAAACAAGTAGTGAGGAATGACTCAGAAATAAGGTGAGGTTTACAGAGAAAACTGATGACTGATTTAATGCAGACTTACTATAGTGACACACTGTCCAGTTATGTCCCTAGTATCCAAATGTACTGACTACAACAGTTAGTAGAACCGGAGAGAGAGCTGGTCATCGGTGGGAAACCCCGTTCTGAGGCACGTTTCCACATCGAGGCCTTACGAAAACTTGTTTTGTGTTTTTTTAATTTACAGGAAAAAAGGCGTCGCCGGGTTTCATTGACTCTGTCCAAGTTTCCACCTATCAAACAGCTTTGCAAGCTGCCATGTGCCTAAAGCACCAGTGCTAAAAGACATTGTTTCCATCCAGTTACAGGCATATAGTGAGTCCTGGGACTGGCAGCCAGCAGCAAGCCATAGCCAGTGGGCCATTCTTTTCTCAGAGTTATTTAATGGGTTGAATCAGCCAGCTGAATCACATTAACACCACAGGCCTCACTGTTGCCGGAACAAACACAGCACGTCTTTATCAAGTCAAAAACCCCTCAGCAGGTCTCCATGCAAAAGACAAAAGGGAAAAAACGAGCAGACTCATGAGGAGGAGTGGCTGGAGGAAATCAAACCTGGAAGTGAGACACGGCCAACAAAAAAAAGAGACATGACACAGAGAAGGTGCTGAATTTAGAAAAGGTTGCTCTTCGCCATTTCTGCTTCCTGTCTAACTGAAACGCTGTTTAGATGAACTGGACCAAACCAAAGAAGACTAATGACTTTTTAGATAAAGTCAAGAGATGAGAAGTCATCCTGCCCACAGAGCTTTATTTCCTCCCATCATGGGCCATACTTATGTTCCGGCTACTGGTCTTTCAGCTTTTTTGCTGATCCTTTATCAGAAATACTTGAACTGTTACAGTGAATTACATCTGCAGTCAATTTTGACTATAAATTTTACTCAGTGCATGTACATGAACATGTTTAGATGTTCTAAAATATTTACAGAAAAGCTGGGACACTAGAATATAAGTCAAAACTGAATGTGATGAACTGTACTCATTTAAACGCTAGATTTAAAAGAAAACTGAACAAAGAACCGAACCCATTTTATGATCTACTTGAAAAATTTTCTTTTTTTTTGATGACACTAACAAGTTTCAAAAGAGTTTAGAAGGTGCAACAAAAGACTGGAAAATACCAGGAGAGGCTACACCTTCCTGAAAACCACTGGCAGCGAACACAGATTGATGTACTTGCCACAAATAAATGGACTATTAGTGCATGGAAAAATAATAATAGTACAAATTTTGTGCTACACAACCTTAAACCTGAAAGTTTTTAAAGTCCTGACATCACACAAGTGAATAAGGGTGTATTTGGGGTGAAACACCTCTTGACAGCTGAATGTAACAAATTTCATAGTAACCATTATGTTTGTGAGGGTCTCGTTTGCATAACAAATGTGTCTGAATTTACAGTGAAGTGAGTACTTATTAGCTGTACGAACAATTGCCGTGTAGTATGAAACCCACAAGATGTGTATGTTTCCCAAGACTCTTGCTAGAAAACGCGTGTTCCTGTTTGAAATTTGACATTTAAAAGGTGGGCTTTTGCTACCAGTGGTGAAGCTGGTTAGCGTCACTCTAATTATGATTTACTTGAAGCTAACCAGCCAGCTACAGCTGCTCATGGATCTCCACGGAGCCCTTGTAGCATCCCGCCCCCACACTGCCATAGAAACAGCACGGATCAGATAAAGTCTTTCAATAGGTCAATAGAAATTTTCCCCAGCGGCAGTCTTATTCTATTAATACTGCCAGCACTCACCCAGACCTTATTTGGAAACCTATGGGCTTTTCCTCACCAAAGAGGGAAAGTGAGAGTGCAAAAAAAAAAAGGAAAAAGAAAGAAAAAAAAGGGCTCCCTTGTTTAAAGCGGAGATCATCCCCAGGGAAGAACACAGAAATCTATCATCTAATAACTACAGAGGAAAACATAGCCTGTCTAAATTCAGCTCAAAGCCCCCACATGATCATGGACCTGTGGTTATGCCCCAAGCAAGATGCTAAGCATCATCATACAACAACAGGCACATTTCAAGCTAGGTAAGAAAAAACAGATAAGACACTTATCCTTGTTCGAGGGATCAGCTGATTAACGGAGGCCACGGAGGACCAGTCAATAGACATGTTGCATGTAGACAACACTCAATACACTCAGTGTGTCTCCGTGAGGTCTCACTTGTAAACAGGGCCAAGCAGCTCGTGAACACATTATCACAAGAGGCTTATAAAACAAAATGAGAGATTTATGGGAAATCAGATACACAGCATGTGATTTACTGCATGCATAAATTAACCTTTTACAGTTTTACAACTACTGTTAACTTTTCCCAGGAAGCTGCATTATTTTTGAGCAGATTTCATTCTGCGAGAATTAAATTTAAAGATAATTTCTAGGAATCAAACTGGACTCAAACTGGAATCAAAAGACTTTTTTTTCCCCCTCCAGAAATCAAGTTCAGATGGATTTTCTTCACATGACAGAACGAGCATCACAAGATACAGACGACACATGACACAACGTGAGCATCTCTGAAAACCATAACTGAAAACCAGGGACAAGCCAGGGCCATCGCCAAGCGATCAAAGAAATGAAGACGAGCCCTTTAGTTTAAAGCCCCGATACAACATCAACACAATTACTTAATTACTTAAATGTCCTTAAGCTAGAAGGTGTTTTTAATAGTCTGTCTGCTGTCTAATGTGACTGTATTTGAGTACAATACTTTTAATATGTGCACTACAAACTATTGTTTTTAAACATTGGTTTATAACGATCATTCCATTGGAGTGAATTCTGTTGTCCATGTCATTAATTTGAAGTCACTAGCAAACTGAAACTTTTAGCTTTTTCTTCCTGAATGCAATACATCAAATTGAGACGGAGTCATTGATTATTTTATTTGATTACTGTACACATTTCCATATATATTATTATTGCAATACTACAAATTTTCCTGTTCTGGCTTAACTAATAACTGCAAAATCGTTAACTGGTAACTGGTTGCTCTTGTCTTCCTTTTGTTCCAAAGCATCACAGTGAATGTGTTTCCTGTAACTTTTGCAGTCATAGCGCAGAAACGTCGTTCAATTTATTAGGTTGACAGGGAGGTAAACAAGCAGGAACAAACCATACGAAAAAATTTGATTTTCTCTAACTCGGTTAATAATGGTGCAACGATATTACCAAGAAAAAAGCCAGCCTTTGACATTAGTGACCTCACATGCGATGCATGCATAACTTTTATTTCTGTAAGCAGGTGATTAATAATTGCTAGCAGAGGCCATAAAACACGGAGTACTACCACTAGTCTCCCACACCTAACTTTTTTCTTGCTTCAGAGGTGTCAGGTTTACGGAAGCCGAGAACGGCCGTATCCGTTAATAATATTTTTATCTCGTTATCTCGAGAAAACAAAATCGTTTTCTCGAGATAACGAGATAATTATGACAGCAAAATAAGTGAGCGGTCGCAGATGAAGTTAACTATATCAGCAGGATCGCTGAGGTGCAATCGCCTGTAAAGCTGAAGCTGGGACAGCCTTCTTCTTAAATGACGAAGACTGATCTCAATATTGTCTCTAACAGACAGACACATCGCAATTTCAGCTCTCGTTAGACCTCGGCTGAAATACCGTCTGATGAGCTGATCAGTGATCAACGCTCCTTGATGTGCCATTTTCAGCAATTAATTAACAAATGTTAATCATCTCGTGATAACAGGATTTGTTTTCCCGAGATAACGAGATAAATAAGTCGTTATCTCGAGAAAACGCGACGAAAAATATTTTCTATGCATGTCCTCTCTCGGCTTCCGTACAGATTTCCTCTCTACTCGTCAGTTTTAGCTTAGTAGACTTTCCATATATGCTCATGTATTTCAAAGATACCTGATATAGTGTTTGTAGAAACAGCTAACATCCAGCCTAGACCAAAATGACATTTTCAGACGTTTGGTTATCTATTTGACTTTCTCTGCAACTAGTGCTGCTGTAAGGCAATATTTTGGACTAATGCAAAGATTTGACATAATTTCCAGGCAATTTCAAAGCACACAACTTCACAGAATTTAGCGACGAGTACTATAAAATGTTTTGTTTCCCTGGCAGACGCTTTCAGTTCAGATGTGATGCCTTTGTAAATAATGCGACGGGATAAAAACAATTGATTAAAGCTGAAGAAACGCCCCGAGTGCGTCAGCACACGGAACAGTGGCAAAGTCGAAAACCACTAGTTTAATTCCATCTCATCCACAAATCCTTACTGTACCACTATAAGCAACGGCAAAGTAAAACGTGCTGTAAGCAGCAACAGAGATTACTCCAGCATACAATGCTAAAATAAAGTTATGCGTATTGAACAAATAAATAAATAAACTAGTGATTTACTCATATTTATGATCACCGAGCACAGATTCATTTTAAAATTCTAATTATTTTGAGGGAAAAGTCAGTGACAGGAATAAACAGTCTCCCTGCCCTGAGACACCGTAGGTCTTATTTTTACCTTTAATTATGATTAGAATATCATATTACAAGTTTACACCCCCTTTGGTTGGAACACTAAGGTACATTGTGTGCTGTAAGGATAAACGCAGGTCATGTGCTGCATGCTGATGACTGTGAGCAGCCCTCTGCCAGCCTCATTCTGCAGGGCAGCGTACGAGAGGGTGAAAGTCTCTCACGTGATAGCCTGCAGTTGTTTGTTGCCGGATTTCCCCTCAAAAGCTGTCAGCTGGTCCATTAATGCCTTGGTAACCAGGAACAGACCTAAGAACCAGACTGCATGAACCAAAGACAGTCACACCAGACGCAAACAAATGCAGACAAGTAAACGTCATTCCTGGCATATAACAGTCTTTCTTTCATATAAGCTGCCATTCATTACGCAGGTTTACAAAACCAAAAGTCCATTTAAAATGAAAAGCAAATATCGAAAAGAAGTTCTTCAAACTCATAATCATGAACTTGAAGGCTACAGCTGAAAAATGATCAACTTTCGAAGTTGTGACAAATAATGACCTTAGCAGCGTTTCTGGAGAACACATTTTTGCCCTCACGAGACAGCAAGCGTCGGGAGAATAAAAGGAAATATGTCGAAAGAGAAACCTGAGGGGACAGACAGCTGAGTAGTCTTTCTGGAGCGTCTCCAAAAAAGTGAAGCTGCTACGAGAAACAGAAAGAGTACAAAAAAATAGATGGTGCTCGTGAAGTTTGTGTAATAATGTGGACGATTATTTTGAAGCCCTAACGTTTGGTGAGATGAGAGGCGCAGGCGCCTACGTTATCAGCTAACGTTAGTTATATTTGTTAGCAAAGTGCTTCCATTGTCTATGGGACTTTTTCAAATCCGTGTTTAGTTATGGACAGGCGACGTACGTTGCTGCCAGTGCCCACATAATCTACCTACCAGGTATATCCTAAAATGCAAATTCTGTGCCTCAGGACACTTTAAACAGGTGAGGTACTTAAAAAAAATCATCCTCTGTCCAGCTGTCACAAAAAGAGAAAACAGAGGCAGAGATTTTTTTTTTACCGGGCTGTAAAATTGAGGATTATAACACACTCAAGTGTTTCACAAGATGGTGAAATCATCACGTGGGCCACACAGGTGGGTATAGGGTTAGCATCCTCAACAAAGTGGAGCCTTTGGGCAAAACGAATGACAATTACACACCTAGGCTGGGCTGACAATAAACGTTTGTCTCTTCACTTTGGTCAGTTTGACTCTGATGAAGATGTCGCCACAGTCGAACTGTTAGGCTGTTTGAACAATTACAGGCTGTGAATTAATCACTGTGCTGGAGCCTCGCTCTCTGAGAACAAGAACAGCACTTCATTTGGAGGCGTTGATGGAGCAGCACAAGCCACACACTCATTGTTTGAATCCCGTCCCCGACAACTTGACTTAAGTCTTGATAGAGACTCAAGAGTCTGATCCTGAACTTGTGTGTGAAAACAGCCTTCCTCGTGCCTCTGCCTGTCCTTGGACCTCCAGTGTCCCAGCGTGAGAACGTCCCTAGAACCTAAAGACAAATTCAAATCTAAACAGAATGTGAAGTGTAAGCCATTTAAACTGAGTTAGTCTCCAACTGCAAACAGTTCTGGAGTTTTTCTTTAACGCGCTGGAGCAAAATTGCTTTCAAGCAGCCCTGATGCTTCACAGGAGACGCTGAACTCCTGGTTACTGAAAGGTCATCACGTGAGTCATGCCTTTGAAGAAGAAAGACAAGCCCACCGATGAACAGAAGAAAAAGCATGTTTAATTTTTCATCTCACGCTTCAAAAGAGAAACGACAGTGAGGGGACACTGACTAGCTGTACATTCTTCCAAATATAGCGTCTGGATTTCAACGCGGGTCATATGGGAGACAAAGCTGTCTGGCGGTCTTTGATGTCAACACCTTGCACTCAAATCTATTCCCCTGCAATGCTTTGAAAACTCTTGCAGGAAACAAATCCATTTTTAATAGCGAGGTATGTCAGCTAATGCGCCAATATCAACCTTGACAAAAGGAAGAAATGACAACGGGGTAGGAATTTTATTCAAAGCCGTCCAGTGAAAGAATTCAGACGCCATCTTACCTTAAAGGCTCCTTATGAAATAGTCGACAACAATAACACAAATATCCTGTAACATCCCCATCTCCGCATTACTGGAGAAGCCATGAGCTTACATGTATAAAAAAAAAAGAAGCAATGGCCTGAGAAGGCGTCCCCATGTCTGCCTCAATGATAAAACACAATGAGAAAGCCTAATGTGTGTCCTGGGACAGCTGCTGCTGTAATAACACTTGTCATGCATTCTCTGGGCTATTGCCACACAAACTGTTTTTCAGACAGATGCATGGCAAACCTTTTGAGTTGAAAATGGAGAGCAATGTGTGATCTGAGCAAATGCACAAAACTTAAAAAGCACAAGATTTCAAGAGGCGGCATGGAGTGTGCAGCGCATTAGCAGAGACGTCTCTGGTACTCTGTGTGTGTCAACAAAGAAGGCATTTAGGAACAGCACTGAGCTGAGTCACCTGTGTTCTTGATGAGCTCAGAGCCCGACGTGCAATCGCTCGAGTCATATCGGTAAAATACAGGAAAACGGACAAAAATCCCTCCGAAGGAGGCGATTGAAGCTGAGGAAAAGGAATAAAGCATGAGCCATTACACCACCAGTGTAGACGGATGGATGATTCAAACGGGAGCATATCTGTTCGATCACATGACAGAAATGTGTGTCTCAGACGCTTTCTGTGTAGACGGCGCTCTCTAATTTAATGAAGAATTTAATGAAAAAGTTGAAGATTTTAGCAAATGCTCTCTTATGTCTACAAAGCTCATCTCAAACAGACCGTAAGCACTTAAACAGTGGAAGCAGGAGATAACAGGTAGACTAACTGAAAAGACTGAACCAGCTTCTCTCATCTCACCTGTGGTTTCACTGGGATTTCGATGCTGAGGCTAAGACAGCCTCATGCATTTAACATTTAAAAAGCACACTAAAGCTACACAAAGCTTTAATGGTGATAATAGAGACTTAAAGTCAGTAAAGAGAAGTATTTATGCACGAATGTACTTTTTACAGTCGATAAATGCCATCCTGTTTCATGTTACTATAAACACCGAGGTACACGTTTACATCCATAATGGAAACTGCAAGACAGATGTCAGCGACAATTCTGTTTCCACCACAGTAAAGATAGCAGCACGGAGCTTATTATTCAAAACATATTCACAACATGCTGTCAAATAAGCATTTGCAAGCACTGAATGAGGTGGTGTTGTCTCTCCGCACTTCTAACACTCAGGGTCATCATCAGTTGTTTGTGGTAACTCTAAGAACTCTTGATATTATGAGTGGGCCCTATTATATCAGGTTAAAGTATTTCCATTGACTTTCAGACATAGCTGTAGTCTAAACAACCCAGGAGGACTCATTTAAATATATCTAAATATACACAAAGGTATGTATGAGGACAATGCTACAGCACACTCCGTGCTATGGTTATGATTTGTATTTTTGTGCTCTGTCCTATAAATACACATTCTTGTGTTGCATGTGTTTGAATGTAACCCGGAGAATGACTAAAGTATGCTTGACCTTAATTTTCATAAAGGCACATGATAAGAAAGTAATTTCCATGCAAGTATGCAATTGGACATGCACCAAATGTACTTGAAGCCAAACATGTGACTGGACACATACTGTGTTTGTCTACACAACTGAGCAAGCAGCTGCAAGATCATAGATCATGGTTGTACATCCCTGAGTTTTTAAAGCCAATGTGGACAGAAATGTCAGTTTGATGGTCAGTGGATCTCTTGGTCCACACTGAATTCTCATTGGATTTACTGTAATCGATTTTGGTGAAGTGATTAATTTA